>NW_023611811.1:0-75064 GCF_013339725.1 Rhipicephalus microplus | reverse complement strand
TCATGTCGCGGCGGATTTGGCGTACCAGCGATGGTGAACTGCGTGTCGTGCGCGTAGCAGCGATCTGCAGTCCATTCGGTACGCACTCATGTTTGCTTGACCGTGATAAGGGGTGCGGCATGGCTTTGTCATCTAGACTTACGGAGTGAGGTCAAGTTCACTTAAATCACTTCGAAGCTCACAAATAGCTCAGAACGTGGTTCCAACCGCCTATTCTCGTCTGCTTGGGGTAAGCACGCACCGTTGCACGCCAGCACGCGTAGTGTTTAAGCGGAAATCGCCATTCCTCTTGAGTTGTGCCTGGAGTGCGCGCTCCTGCTCGCGCTCGGGCAGCGTACGTGTGGTTCGGGCTTAAAGAAGCATTTCAGCCTAAGTGTAACATATACATCATGTAGAAAAACCAAACTCTACAAAATATTTGTAAGCTAGCTCTATGTTGTCAAAATTTCGAATCAGCTGTATCTTCCTACAGAGTAAGCAATTTTGAATGCCATCGTGACTGCCGGTTTTTGTCTTAAGCACTCTTCCTTAATTTGTTAAGATAAATTATGAATAATATTCTTGTATTGTCACGAAAGCCAATGGTACGTTTAGTGTTTTCTGACTACTCGACGAATCGCCTTAGTCTCACTTAGCTTGGCACGCTAATAATGAACGTTGTCATGTATCGAGGGCACATGTACAACGGTGTAGTGAACGTATAATCTGATACGGGAAACTTCCCAATAAGAAATCATGCGTCATGGCGCTTCTTTTCAGAGTCATTGGAGCGAAACTGAAGAATTCAATGGCATTGATGAAGGGGTAGCGAGCCTTCTCATAAATCTAATGCTGAAATAAAGCTGTGGTACAGACTTTGGCTGCAGCACCTAGAAATGAAGATCTATTCGAGCGAGAGAAATGTTTATTGATACAAGAACGCTGAGAAGTCGACCTGAATCTAGTCTGCTACTCTACTACTCTAGCCTGCTATTCAGCGTTAGGAAAAGAAAGGGGGCGGAAAAGAAAATACAGAGAGAAGTAGAGAGGAAATAGAGAAAGAGATGTGACCGGAAGATCTATTCGAGGTAACTGAATTAGTAATGACAAACTATCGTACCTAGTACACTGTAGGCAACTGCGGTGCCCGTTCAAAAGTAGCAACAAATACAGCGACGAAAAGGCAATCGCTAAATATGTCATTGCTTGTGAAAATTGCGCACAGATTTGAATAAAAACACAAATAGACCTTTCAAACAAACTCTTTTATTCCAAAGTCCTCTCCTAATATTGGGAGCTCGTTCGGCCGACTTTTTATGCTCTTGCCCTGTCCGCGGCGGTAGCCGCCACCGTGTACACTAGTGTTGCCACTGTACACTTCTCCGGTCACCGTTCTCGTCACCGCTCCGGTGATTCTAAGGGCCGGTTTCACGCTAGCGGCAACCATATCCTGATGGCGCACTGCCGTTGACCAGTGGCCGGCGCCGTCCGCGGGAGAGCTGTTCAACGTGCACGACAAGCTTCACCGTGCGAGGCATTTCAGCCTCCGACAAACATGGCTGCCCTTCTGAATTCAGTTGTCGACAGCCTCGAATCTATCAAGCGGCCGCCTTGCGCTGTGTAGCTCGTAAGCACCAAAATCATGCTTCCATTCACTTAAGATTCATGCCCTTCAGCTGCGACAACACAGTACTCGAATCAATTCGGCATCGTTTTTGAGAACCATACTCAAATAATTGATGTTCTAGGCCTAAGCAAACCTTCTCAGAACTCGGAGGGCATACATTACACGTTTGTTTATTGTTGCTAAAGCTGGATAGCTGGCGCCACTTGTCCGAACGCCTGCTTTGGGGACGTCATTTTCAATTGCTGGTCGCTTTTTTTAAATACCGGACAGGACGAAAATGCTCTACTCATTGCTGGAACGTAGTCTGATAACAACACGTACTACATATTGTGAAAACCGTGGAGCAAGAAGCAAGAAGCTCGAAGTGTCCCGTGGCAGACGCAGACAATGCGGAGAGGCGAAAGCAGACGACGCGGCTCAGCCATGTCGCTCCACCATCGCTGATTGGCTAAACCACTCTCCGGGAAACAGGAAACGGCACAAAAATAGGTCTCGGACCCATTTTTTCGAACGACAAACAGCGGCAGACGTGCGCGAAACAAACGGCCGCGTACGTCTGCCTGAGAACATCAAACGGCGAGGCATGCTTGCCGCTAGCGTGAACCACCCTAATGCCTAGTTCACACTGAAACATCCGCTTTCTACAGCGACCGAAATTTCCCTGCCGCCGAAACGCAGCGTCGTTCGCACTGGACGCGCCCCGCGCTGCCGAATGTGCCATCTACTACGGGGCGAACGTGGGATGGATGCGCTGGCAGCCGGTTGTTGTCGCGGCTCGCAACGCCACTACGCTATCCAGTGGTGTATACTTCGACGATTCTCGTACGCAAGAAGCAAGAAAAGACAGTACTGCTTACTTTGCTGGAAAGTGGCTGTCTTGTAATGCACGAAGAGCAGAAAAACCACCGACGCCAGCGGCGTCGGTGGGTTCGTTTTGCCTTGCAAGACCGCAACAAGCTCGGTCACGCCAACAGCAAGTTCGGTCGCCTCTTTCACGAAATATGGAGGCGAAGTAGGCACAAAGTAGGTTAAACTCCCGTTGCTTTCAGCATTGAGTTACTTGCAATGCGGCATAACAAGTGAGTATGGCTTCTCCGCCATTTTTCGAAATTCCTTGACTAGCGCTCCTATTGGTCCGCGGGTGACCGATTCGGCGGCAGACGCCGCGGAAATCGGTTCGAGAGCAATCGGCGCGGAGAGGGCCCTTTCGGCGGATCTCGCCGCCGCCGAACCGGATTCGAGCACTTCGGCGGCCGGAATGCTCAGTGTGAACGCGGCCTACAGTGCTAGATTGCGCACCGCCGCCTCTGATTTCAATGACCCACGTGATCGCCTCCTCGCAACTACGTCCCTTCGTCCCTTCGCTTCGTAAGCACGGCTGCACATGAAAAGTTGCTACACTGAGTGTTACGCACGGGTACCGACATTCTCCCTGGCTGCTCTCAAATCACACTGAAGAAGGCCTGATAGCTGCACGTCTAATTATTATGAGACTTAGACAGTTGCCTCAAGGCAGCAGCCACTATGTCATGAAGGGGCAGGTTGTTAACGTGTCGATTGTCCTGGCCATAATGTACAGTGCCGGCTGCGGAACGTGCCCGACAACGCTAGCCTTCAACGTGCGCATTATTCGTCGGCTCGTTAACAAGCCATCCTACCGAAGTAGTCCTTGCCAAGAAACTCCCAGTGCACATACGAGCAAGCCGATTTAGCGTCAGTCAATTTGTGGATATGGTGGTGATCTTTTTTGAAAATGAACTGAACACGAAGAAGGCTGACGTCAGAAGTATGAATAAAAGCAGACTGACCTACCTCAGATGTAAGAATGTACGTTGGAAGTATAACACTGAAGCAAAATAACTCTGCCAAACAACGAAGAATTCGAGAGAAATGCATGATTGTAAACCACTAAGTACAAAACCATAGGCAGCATTTTTTACCAAGGGGAGGCGGGTTTACCAAATTTATCTAAAGAATAGACCAAAACAGAGTATAGTACTGGGCTCAGTAATGGCGCGAAAAATTTCGGAGGGTGGCGGGGCACAGCCACAGCGTGCATCCGCCCTTCTCTTCCTCTTCGCTACGCTACTCACCTTGATATTCTGTTCAGGAGCGAATTATGATGCACAGTCTTCGGCCAAAAAAGTATGTTGAAGCTGTCTGTTGCTTAATGAGAGTTTTAGTTAGTAAGTGTAGTTAGTGTCTATTTATATATTTCAATATTAAGCAATCACTTGCACTTCAACGTGAAAAGTGTATATTGAGAGAAACCAAATATATGAGCCCTTCGCTTTTGGCTGGTTATTTTGGTAAACGATAACGGTACACTTTTGGCATTGGTTTTGGAACACAGAACGTTAAAGGGCTTGTCGAGCAACGTTGTGTATTCAACAGAGTGCTTGAGCAAAGCCTTACGCAGTGCAAAAATGTTAACGATGCAGACGTTTTGGTGCGTCTAATGAGCAGTGTAATTTGCTCTTTTACGGCCACGTTGTGAGGCAACTAGGATAAACTAGTTGAGTACACAGGTGTCACCACCACCACTGAAGGAGACTTTTAAATTAAATCAAATTCCCCTAGATAACAAAGCTTATGACCAATCAGAGAGCCAGTGCCACAACTAACAGCATAACAATAAAAAGAGAGAGCGATGTGCCAACGTCAGTAGAGATATTAGAAAAAAAATGTCTAGAGGTACGATGCAGGATTGCCCGAGCTTCTCGGCAGACGAATTTTCTCCGAGCTTGCCCTGCGGTGGCCATGGCATAAAAACAGTACGGAGCACGTGACAGCAGCGTTGATAAAAATGGCTAAAGAACGCGCATATTGTTGTGATTGAACATGGAAGATTCGCGGCGGTTATCAAAGAAACACCGTGTGTGAACATATCATCGTCGCCACACAGTAAACATTTTCACAGTGCAGCGACGTCAGCGTGATTGCCGCGCTATCTTTTCGCCAACTCAACACGCGCCTCCTACACGCGTGTTCGTGGGCGTTTGTCCTCTTTCGGACAGGTTCTTTCGTTCCACATGTAGCATGAAAATTTCCACTCTCGAAGGCAGCAAGGGAGCACCCGCAGCACTCTTGAACTGCTCGTTTTGCTCCTATCAAATATTGCAGAGAAATCTAAGGGCCAGGGGCGCTCGCATGACGGTGGCCACTCGGCTGTGATTGGCAACGTGGTGAGCGCGGTGAAATTAAATGCGATACATGAAAGTTACGCGATGATATAACTTTCTTTTCTGCGTGCGTGCGTGCATAGTCTGTGCGATAAGGCTGATAGATTATTCGTGCCGCTCAACGTGAGTACTGCTCCTCTGCAAGAGAATACGTGGTGGGCGTAGATGATCTTCACCGCAGGCGTCTGCCAAACTGATTTACGCGGGAACTCGGATACAAACTCGGTGATTTTGAGAAGAGCCGAGTTCAACTCGGGACTGTAATGGTGCCGGTGTGACTGTCAAGCGTTTGTTGAGGTGAACGCGAAGCGGCAGCTTCTTTGCATATAAAATAGTTTGGTAAGCTTAGACTACTTGTGCAAGGCTGGAGCAATAGAGGAGCTTATGAAAACCTAGCTTCTTGCAGCTTTTTAAGTTGGTCGTCTACTCACTTGCGTGATCGGCATCGAAGTGAAGACCGCATCAGCTCTGTCTGCAGTTCGAACTAATTGACTGAGGTTTAATGACCATTGCATTGAGCTCTCTTGACTTCATTGATAAACCTTCAATTAAAATGCAGTTGTTTCGGGCGTACTCAGCAAGGCAATAATCAGTATGAAGTTAATAAACGCAATCCTATTAGCATGATCTTAATTGGCATGATATTAGTAAGGACTAATTAGTAAAGTTTTCTCTTAGCGTGCTCATGAATAACGTCGCTGGTAATTAGCGTAGTTTAGCTAGCTCATTAACTAGCATGAATTAGCCCGTTTCTAGCTTTACATGGCTTAATCGGCATGGTTTTCTTGAGATGTGGCGTGATTACCAGGGCCTTACCATGATTTGGCGTAATTAGTTTGGTTATAGCATGTCCTGGCCTAACTGGCGAAGTATGCCGTTCAGCCAAATAGCTAATTAGCTGGCCGCACTTGCTCGGGTGCTAGCAGCTGATTACAGCAAAGACGACGCGCACCGGCTGAGCAGCGCGCTTGAATGTACACGCTGACACGTGACCTCACCAGAATGTACAGACCGACACGTGGCCTTAGATTTAGCTGCGGTCGCGTTGTTGTAAGACACTCGGCCAGTACTGATCTCAGAAGCCACCGGGCTTATTATTCTAAAGCAGACTTAGTTCAAGCATTAAAAGCTTCAAAAAATTTAAACACTCTGCCACTAAAAATATTAACACAAAATTTTCTGACACTTTTGTAGCATGGATGCACATCTACACTCAATGGAACGACAAACAAATGAAAGAAGATGCCTCTGGCCTGAAAACACCGTCCAACCTAATCGACCGTCCTTGAAGCCATGACTGCTTTCATCGTAACCTAAGAAGCGCAGCGTACTGAGAAGTGAAATTGACTTTTTCGTCCCATGGGCTCGTTCATAAGGGGGTGACGCCAGAGCACGGGACTATCCCGAGTTTCAAGAAACTCGGTCGATCCTACATAGAGTCCAAGAATGGCCAAAATGCATGATTCAGAACATAAGCATGGCAGTGTTAAGAACCATCGCAACAACTTGGCCAAGTTTTCATATGAATGCTACTTCGAACTATACCCGGCGACAACCTTTCTTGGAGTTGAATCGAAGGCGACTGAGCCAAATGACGTGCATGACTAACGCCAATGAATGCAGTTCTACGATAGCGCCCATATTTCCAGCGTGAAATATATGAGCTTCTTCTTTATTTATCTCTATGTGGTGCCATTTGAGACATGACGCAGCTTACACCAATGACATACTCATATCGTTCAATTTACTTGTTGTTACTTTGCGTTTTCGAAAGTGCGAGAAAGTCCCGCGTTTTCGCGTGCACCATCGGACATGTACTTACACGCTAAGGGGCGTCTGCGTCTACATGTGACGCTCCTGCTGCTTTCCCTTTACTTTACACGGTGTCACGACACGTAATGCTTCATGTTCCGAGGCTCTGGCTCCGTAGCTTTGACTTCAGTGCCAAGAGAAGTTGTCGCCGAGTATATACAGTTCGAGTTAAGTCATTCATTCTCCAGTGAAAACAATGTCGAGCAAGATATCTAAACTCGGCGACAACTTTCTGTGGCAGCACAGCAAAAGGTACGTGGGCGGAGCTTTCGCACATGTGTTACTACGCCAAGTAATCGGTTTTTGTGCAAAAAAGTGACCGGACAGATTGGAGTAGCCATCCGGTAATGAAAAATTGGAAGAATGTTTATTTAAAAAAACCGAGACACTTCAATTGACTGTATATATGCTTGAAATGTACCAGTAAGGTGGAATAATGCCAACATTTCAATAATACTTTACAAAGCAGAGGCTATATGGTGACATGCAGCAGTTGTGGTCAATTGTCCACAGCATGAATTTTCTACGTATAAATTGGTGTATACCCTTGCTTGGGACGGCTTTTTACTCTCCCATAGTAGGGTACCAAGTATTCTAAATCATTAAAAACGTTTTCTGAACATACAGGTCTGGAAAAGTGTAAAACTCAATAATTAACTCACAAGCAAGTTCACAGAGGTAACTACACGAGGTGGATATTAAAAGTACTTGACGTGTTGTGTTTTCACCATTTCACACTGAGACAACCAACTGCGCGAAAAGTGCCTTTCTGAATGAAGCGGTCGCATTCCCTTACACAGACACTTAGTCGAGTTACGCTAGATTGAACCCGAAGGGTTTAGCTGCTAGCCTTGTCTCTTACAAAGATAATTTTTCTTTTTATCACATTCACTGCAGTGCCCTCGTGGCGAAACTGTTACTTTTTACCTCCTCATTCCGGCGAGCTAAACCATACGTACTGCGTGAATATTGCGTAGCTGAGAGCACCGGCCGTTGCGCTGAGAAGGAGCCTACCACGCCCATCTTTCAAATTAAGCTTTGACCTCACGATTGGAGTAGCCGCAGGAAAACCTGGCAATAGAACTGATCTCGGAGGCCAGGGTTGTAGCAAATAAGTTCTAGGCATCACCAAAGTTTAATGAATGGACACAAAATGAAGAAGTTGCATCTGGACGTGCACAAAGGTTTAAAACAAAGCAATCTACCTTTTTTACTAGTAGGACAGCTCTCTGGTTTACAAAAAAAAAAATCGCTCAACTTCGTCGTATACTCTAGGGGCCAAAGCTTTTTGAACTGTTGACTCTACTTTTCGGGCAACCAGCACACTCGCACTGGGCAGGACGAGGCCAAAATAATCAGCAAACGAATGCAAATGAATGATGACTAGTGATGCACACGCTGACAAAGGTAATTTTTAAAAATGTCCTAAAACGAACGGGTGTCAATATTTCCTTCCGTATTGTTATCATGAACGCATTTCCAGGTGGTTTCCCAGAAATAGTGCACATTTGGCGCTGCAGTTAAGGCGAAGAAAACGTCCTACGAGGTGCTCATGTGTTTTATTCGGTTCGATCCACCGAAAAAAACGTAAAGCTTCCGTAACATGTCACTGTGTCGCCGCACTGGTGAAACAGAGGATCCCACAGCGATAAATAAGCATGCTTTGTAAAGTTAGCAGCCGCTACCTAGTTTCTCCCAAAAAGGCCGATGGACCCACATCGTCTCTGCTTGAGCAGCACCCATGAGTAGCCATTCAAAGCTTTCTGTCACACACAAGCCATACCGAAGGTGGGGTGATTTTTTTATTGCACTTACAAGGAACATAACGGCCGCGGCGAAAGTGAGCGCAAAGTTTCAACATAAGTGCTACCGTAACGAGGTATTTGCTGCAGCCTCTGAAACACTGGTACTTACCAAATCGTCCTGTTCATGTTTCTGCACTTCAAGCAGCAGCTCACGCAGTGTCGGAGCACGGCGTGGTCGTGCAGGCTGTGGTCGCAGAAGTCCGATGATCCTCATGGGAGCCCATCCCAGCACGAACTGCAGATATAATAAGGACATTCAACTGAGCGAATGATATGCTAATTTTCTTCAATCACACCTGAACGTGCACTCTTAATGAGAATCGACCTGTACTCTCGTGTGCTTTAAATGAGATGGTGTGAATTGCTCAAGTTTAACCTACAAATAAACTAGCACAGAGGTCACACTTGCATAGATAACTTGAAGTAAGTCCTTTTCGAAGATCGTATATATCCTTTAAATCATAAAAGTTCAAAAAATACTTACTAAGGCTCAAAGTAAGGCAGACCTTTCGAGTGAGAAGAAAGAACAGCTTGCTGTAAAGTATGGTGTTTGCAAAGAATTGACTGAGTTGAAGAAGTACAAAAAGACGTGGCTAATCGCTCTATCCAAGAACCAGTATATAACAAAAGTGAAACGTGTGTTCGCATAGGTAGTTGAGTGTTTATTGTGCATTGTTTCAGCAACATAATCAAACTGCGAAGTCGCGTGGAAAACGGCAAGCAGCTCGAAACTTGCAGCGCACACCTCAACCGGAAAGCACGCATGAAATTGACATACAAAGGATGAGCGCGGCCTAAGGACTTTCACAGCTCGACACTTATACAGAGTTGTTCAAACACAGAGACGCATGAAACGAGCGCACAAGTATTCACAGGGCAAGCGCAAACTGTCACAATTATTGGCCATGTGTGTGCAGGGCACTCCTTTTGTAAACGCAGCCGCGGCAGTGAGTGAAGTGACATTTTTCAACTCCTAATAAGCGCATGCGCAGGAGAGACCACACTCAGTGGGGCAGTGCTCCGTAAAAGCTACAACGTTTAGAGCGTGGCCAATACGAACAAGTGGCGCTATCTGGCTACTGATAACAAAAACGCGCTAAAGTTTCGAAGCTTTGAAGATAAGCAATCGGTGTATGATATATTAAATGACACGCCGTTAGCATCGTTGTCAACGTGCGCTCCGTAGCAAAGTCGTTAACACCGCGCGCTCCGGAATGAGCGGTTGCTGATTCAACGCTGCGCGA
Organism: Rhipicephalus microplus; assembly: GCF_013339725.1. NCBI lineage: Eukaryota > Metazoa > Arthropoda > Arachnida > Ixodida > Ixodidae > Rhipicephalus > Rhipicephalus microplus. Next base: position 65,415 of record NW_023611811.1, on the reverse strand, counting down.
CAGGATCTTTCTTCCTGTTTTTTTTTCTGTTACTGTGTTAGTATATATTTAGAACGTCTTATCTGTGGCTGAATACATCTGCGGAGCCGTGGTGGACTTCAGCATAAAGCATTTTCGTCTTAAAAATAAGGGCTTTAAAATTAGGGCTATCAGAAGCGAACGATAATATGACAGTCACTTTTCGTATACTGCGCGCAATGAGACGACACTGCAGGCAACAAACAAGCGCTCAATTTGACGAAGCAGGTATGTGCTACATTTGCTACGGTGCTCTAAAACGCATCTCCACTGACTATTATGGCACACAAAAACTCTAATCAGAGCTTGGTCGCCTTCTGTTGTTTTTATGCAGACAACAGTCCACTTCGTTGAATCTTTCCCCGCACCACGATAGAACCAACGGGAGAGTGTGGCAATCACACTTTTTTTAGTGCGATAGCAATTATATGGACTTTCGGCTGATTTTTTCTGCTGCCGTAATGTCCCGGATATGTATAAGTATGCGCATATCTATAACAGCCATCGGAGCTTCCAACTGGCGACCACTCGCTCTGCAGTGTGCTGCATTAGCCAAGTAGACCATACCACTCATGCTGTCCATCACACTAACGGTGAGCTAAGTCACCGATGTCAATCGACCTAAAAGAAACATTACTAAACAAAGCAAGTACATTGACACGTCCAATGGCTTGATCATAGGATTCACTGAAGTATATACAGCTGGAAGAAAGGAGTATTCCAAAACGTCTCTGGCTCCACTTTCACTCTGAAGCAACGGAAAGAATAGCTCGCGCCAAGTACAGTGCCTGAGAATTCAGTTCCCGTTCAAATACGCAAAAGCATTGTCACTTTAGATGGACCACCTCAACTCGCTGCCCCAGACGTGACGATGCGCCATTAAAACATCGCATGGCTTCGTCGTCGCAACAGTGTACATCACAACAGGTACCTTGCAGACTGACTCGTGAACTTTTTGCTGCAAAACGTCCATGCCATGTGGCTACAGGATGTGCCGATGATAGTCACTGAGCATTAGTATAAACACCTTGGGAGGAGCATACCCGGTGAGGGCGCTCGGATCGCGTAGCTCGTTCGGCGGAGACCTCGCGCCCAACCTCGCTCGGGATGCCGTTGCCGCAAAGCTGGATGCGGCTATGGAAAGTGAGCATGCGCATTGTCTCTCTGCCGCCTCTGACAACACGTTCCGCACTACCATTCACGGGAGTTGCATTGATCTGGTCTTTACGCGAAACAGTGCCGCGCGTATGCTTCTCAAAGACCCTTTGACGGTGCACTTCAGCGACCACAAGGCGGTGATTGCGGCCGTCAGGTACAGCGATAACACGAACAGGTGCGGACATATGAATATATAATGCTTACGTGCATACTATCGTCTCTCTACACTAATAAACCGCACATTCATTGGGTGCACCCAAATGCATTCGCATTTTCTTACGGTGCCCTTCAGGGAGGTGTGGTTGTTTGTTGGAGCTCTACACAGACTGAACCCGTGTTAGAGGTAAATGGTGGACATTTGGAGCTTGTAGTAAAGATTTGATGAAAAACACAGATTACAGATTATATTAGGATGAACTGTTGTGGCGTCCTTCGTACACCACAGTGCACTAAAGAAAGCAGGAAACTGCAGCAATCTAGACTTCCTTTATTTGCACCTTTATTGCAGTGAGCCAGGCGAATTATGCAGTTTACATCACGTAATTGTAACCCACCAAATACGGAATCAATGGTGTTCAACACACCACGCCGAGACAACAAGCGACTATAGATCGCCCTGCCGTGAAAGCAAACCTGCGTCACTCACGGTTCATGTCTCTTGAATGAAGGTGTATTCGGGAGACCATGTGCGAGAATGGGTCGCTCGTGCGAGACTCCATCTCGCGTGTCGATGTGTACGGAACAGTACCCGAAGAGCCACGCATACTTGCCATCAGGAGAAGTGACAGCAAGATCACGTGTGACATTTTATCATGGCGGTGGCTTCCCCTAAATGTCCTGTGGGGAAGCCGGCATATCGGAGATGCGTCATTTGTGCAGCGAAAACATTTCTTGGGTGGACAGGAGAAAATGTCCGCCGCCCACGAGAAAACAGACATAATCTTGTGTAACTGAGACAATGCGTGAATAAAAAGGCACTTTCACTAGAGAGGATAAGGCGCAAGCGAAAACATAACCTCATAGTAGTTTAGCAAATTCCGCATTTAAAAAATCACAGCCTATTAACGAGCTGAATGATGACGAGTGGAGCGAAGCATAGACGGACGTATATGCCTGCACCGGCGAACACACAGACAGACAGACGGACGAACGAACGGACGGATGGACGAAGGAACAGATGGATGGACGCAATGACGGACGGATGGACTGATGGATGAACGGACAGACGGACAGACGGATGCATGGATTGACGCAATTAAGCTTACCTTTTTGCTGGCCTATCTGATAAATAAAGCACGTGAATATTGTCTTACTTGGTACTCTGGTGGAGGTAGAGTGAAAACTAGGGCTTTTCCCGTTTCTCGTTGCCGAACTTAGACTTCGCCTCCTGTTGGACGTCACGCAGTCAGGTATTCACAATGTAACGAGGGCAGTGGGCATGGAGCTCGAATATAGAAAAGAAAGAAGACTTGCTGTGATCGCAGGCTTGCGTTCAGTTAGCCCTTGCGCTCAATAAAGCTTTCGTTCGCCGAGTCAACTCCTGCTGGTTCAACACCCTGTTTCAAGTGGTGGAGGTGTTGGGTACATCTGGTCCTCACCCTGGAACTTCGTAGCCGCACACTCCAACCACCTTCTGCGATGACTGATCCGGGACCGTCTCAGGCCGCCACTCCAGGTCTCGCATCCATACCTGTCTTCTGCGCTGGCGCTCTCCGGCAGCGCGACCCCCCCCCATATTTGGTGGCAGAGAGGACCAAGATGTGGACAGCTGCCTTGCCGAGTATGAACTGGTGAGCGCGTACAATAAGTGGAACGCAGCCGATAAGCTCACAAATGTGAATTTTTACCTGACCGACGTGGCGAAACTATGGTACAGGAATCATCAAAGTGATTTCAGTACCTGGTCAGAATTGGCGAAAACCCCCTCGGAAGTCTTTGGATGTCCTGCTGTCCGCCGCCTTCGTGCTGAACAGCGCTTGCGTGGCAGAGTGCAGAGAACAGATGAGACTTTCACGAGCTACATCGAAGATGTGCTCTTCCTCTGCCAGCTCGTCAACCCGACTCTGGATGAGGCAGGCAAGATAAAAAAACACAATGAAAGGAATCGACGACGGTGCATTCAAAATGCTTGCTGCGAAGTGTCCCCAGACGGTCGCCGAGGTGATTCAGCTCTGCCAAAGTTATGATGAGCTGCGTAGGCAACGTGCTTCCACACGTTGCGCTGCTCAAGACACCGCGGACCTCTCATCCCTCGACTATCGCCATGACACTGCCGACCACTCTACTTTAAAGCCACTCATAAAGCAATTCATACGCGAGGAGGTCGCACGGCAGCTATCTATAATCACCAGAACTACCGAGCCGATGGCACCCTTATCGCCTTCGCTTCGCCAGGTCATTGAATCGCAAGTTGCCGAAGCATTGCCGCCAGCTCAGGCTCCACCATCTGTTACCGCACCACTAACATATGCAGCCGCTGTTGCTCGGCCACGCGCTCCATCGTCTCCGGCTATCTACGAAGCAACTCGCCACGTTTATTCGTCGACACCACCTACCCGCCCGTTGACTGTCCCGTCTCCGGCTGTATACGAAACAACTGGGAACGTTTATATGAAGCCGCCGCCTGCACGACCGTTTCCGGTACCTTATTCAGCGACAAGTGCCCCTACCGTCAGCCAATGGCGCACTCTGGATAATCGGCCAATATGTTTTTCATGTGTCATCCCAGGCCACATAGCTCGTCGTCACTGCCACCGTCGCAGCTTCCCTTCTCATGACATTGCAGGGGCCTCCCACTACATGCCCACTCAGCCGCGATATCCCGTTCCTGCCGATCCACCTCTACACGTACGTACTGGTAGCCGCCCATCCGGCTCAAGCCGTTCGCCTTCTCCTCGTCGCAGATCTATTTCTCCAATGTTACGTCCCAACAGCCCACCGCGAGGGGAAAACTGACGGGCGCAGTTCCGGAGGCAAGAACTGCGTTGGCAGCGAAAATTTCAAGACCTAACTGCTGTCCCCCGAACGAAATCGAACTCTATATTGATGGCATTAAGGTGCACGGACTTGTTGACACTGGAGCTGCCGTATCTGTAATTAGCGAGAAACTGTGCCGAAACTTGAAGAAAGTGACCACGCAACTTACCGACCTATCTTTGCAGACAGCTACGTCCCATCATATTCAGCCTTCAGCTTTGTGCACTGCACGAGTCGTCATTCAAGGTGCGATGTACGTCGTCTCATTTGGAGTTTTATTCCGTTCTTCGCATGACGTTATCCTTGGATGGAACTTTCTTTCGTCAAATTCTGCTTTGGTCGACTGTGCTCGTTCCGAACTCGCATTATCTGTGCCGTGCTATGACCCCGACGATGGCGCTTCGTGTAGAGTGTTTGCTGCTTCTGACGTTGACACTGCGCCTTTCTCAGCTGTTGTTGTCTCGGTGTCGTGTGCCTCCCCCCCCCCGAAATCGCCTGTGTTGTTTATGCCATCGGTCCCATCTGCATGCCGTCGAAATATCATGCTTCCGTTTGCCCTTGTCGTTTTTCGCAACGGTCACGCTGCCATTTATGTGTGCAATCCCTCGGACAGCCCGTCATCCCTACTACGTAGAGAATGCCCGGGAAGCTACGAACCTTACGAGTGCATTCTTTCGGCTACTATACCCGATTCTACGGTTTCGCTCCCAATTTGTGCTGTCACTCATACCAACACGCCTAATGATGTTCTTGACGTATTCTCGGATGCCATTGACCCGGAGCTCGCACCAACTCAGCGCGAAGAGATTATAAATCTTCAACTGCGCTTTCGCTCTTCATTCACTCGTGACCAGTCAGGCTTAGGCCGAACCTCTGTGGTCGTTCACCGTATTGACACCGGTCAACAAGCCCCGCTAAGACAGCGTCCGTACCATGTGTCATCTGCTGAACGCCGTGTCATCAACGAACAAGTGGACGACATGTTGAAACGTGGCATCATCGAGCCCTCCAACAGTCCCTGGGCTTCACCGGTTGTTCTCGTCAAGAAAAAAGACGGATCCATCCGGTTCTGCGTTGACTACCGCCGACTCAACAAGATAACGTGCAAAGACGTATACCCTCTGCCGCGCATCGATGATGCTCTGGACTGCCTACAAGGTGCAGAGTTCTTTTCTTCGTTAGATTTACGCTCCGGCTACTGGCAGGTGCCCATGGCAGAGGGTGACCACGCGAAGACAGCCTTTGTAACACCGGATGGACTATATGAATTCACCGTTATGCCCTTTGGCCTCTGCAATGCGCCTGCCACTTTCGAAAGGCTGATGGATACTATCTTGCGAGGTCTGAAATGAAAAACGTGCCTCTGTTATTTGGACGACATTGTGGTATTTTCAAGCGACCTTGCGACCCACCTCAGCCGCCTCGAGCAAGTTCTTACGTGCCTTTCCACGGCGGGACTTCAACTTAACTTGAAGAAATGCCACTTCGGCGCTCGCAAGCTTGTAATTCTCGGCCATGTAGTTTCTAAGGACGGCATTCTCCCGGACCCTACGAAACCTAATGCAGTCGCGGAGTTCCCAAAGCCAACCACCATCAAAGAGCATCGAAGCTTCATCGGCATATGTTCTTACTTCCGGCGCTACTTCTGCAATTTTGCCTCCATTGTCATCCCCTTGACCAATCTTCTTTCGGAAGTTCTGATTTTGTCAGCGTGGTCGCAGGCGTGTGATGATGCATTTCAGGAACTCCGACGGCTCCTCACCACGCCTCCCATACTCCGACATTTCGATCCGTCTGCTCCAACGGAGCTTCATACAGACGCTAGTGGTATTGGGCTAGGGGCCATACTGGCCCAACGCAAGGATGGCTTTGACAAGTACGTCGTTGCCTATGCCAACCGCACCCTCAGTAAAGCCGAGAAGAATTACAGTGTAACTGAAAAGAAGTGCCTTGCCATTATTTGTGAAATCGGAAAATTTCGGCCCTATTTATACGGATGTCCGTTTGATATTGTAACAGACCACCATGTGCTTTGCTGGTTATCTTCACTAAAAGATACTAATGGTCGGCTCGCACGTTGGGCATTGCGGTTACAGGAGTTCGATGTCCGTGTTATCCACCGTTCTGGCCGTTAGCATTCCGATGCCGATGCCCTGTCACGTTCACCATTGGCTTCAGAGCCTGTCGGTCGCCTATCTTCACCAGTGCTGCCTTGGCCATCAGCATTTCGGACATGGCTTCCGAGCAACACAAAGATGCCTGGATTTCTTTTCTTTTGGACTTGCTCTCAAACCGGACGCCCGCTCCAGTTTCCAGGACGCTTCGCCGTCAAGCAGGACACTTCGCTATTCGGGATAACCTGCTTTACCGCCGAAACTACAGCTCGAAGGGTCGTAAGTGGTTGCTCGTCATTCCCCGACATCTGCGCTCTGACATCTGTGCCACGTTCCACGATGATCTGCAATGTGGCCACGCTGGTGTGTTAAAAACATACACTCGCTTGCAGCTGTGGTACTACTGGCGCGGTATGTACCGTTTCATTCGCCGTTACGTAAGGTCTTGCCTTACGTGCCAGCGACGCAAAATGCCCACTCAGCATGCCACAGGTCCCTTTCAGCCGTTGCCATGTCTAGCGCAAGCTTTCGATCGTGTCGGAATCGACCTTTACGGTCACCTTCCCTATACTTTCGAGTAGCAGCCGCTGGGTCATTGTCGCTATCGACCACCTAACGCGGTACGCTTAAACAGCTGCGTTACCTTCTGCTACCGCAAAAGACGTTGCATGTTTTATACTGCAAAACCTGGTTTTAAGGCATGGAGCACCTCGAGAGTTACTAAGCGACCGCGACCGCGTTTTTCTCTCCGATGCCATCAAAGCGTTGTTGAGCGAGTGTCGCATCATACACCGCACTACCACAGTCATCATCCGCAAACTAATGGGATGACAGAGCGTTTTAATCGTACACTTGGGGATATGCTGGCCAAGTACGCTTCATCCGACCAGTCAAATTTGGATAGCATACTGCCTTTTGTGACATATGCTTGCAACACTGCAACGCAAAGCACCACTGGATTTACGCCTTTCTTTTCTTCTTTTTGGACGCGAGCCATCATCAACAATGGATACTATTCTTCCTTATCGACCAGACCCTTCAGAGATGACTACCGTTTTTCGAGCAGCAGCACACGCTGAAGAATGTCGGAAGCTTGCTCGTGCGTTCACGTCACATGACCAGACGCGCCAAAAACATCGCTACGACGCGTCAACCACGCCTATGAGCTTTGCTCCGAACTCAGTGGTGTGGTTATGGATTCCTTGTACTCCTCCAGGACTCTCCCACAAGCTTTCGTCCAGGTACCATGGCCCTTATCGAGTTGTATGCCGAACATCCCCTGCCAACTACCTGGTCGAGCCGCTGGATGCATCTCCGGACAAGCCCCGTCGGGGACAAGAAATCGTACACATCTCTCGGCTCAAGCCATACCATGACCCTTCTGTGTACACCTGTCCTTAGGTCGCCAGCATGGCTCCCTCATCGCCCGGGGGTGATTGTAACGAGGGCAGTGGGCATGGAGCTGGAATATAGAAAGAAAGAAGACTTGGTGTGATCGCAGGCTTGCGTTCAATTAGCCCTTGCGCTCAATAAAGCTTCGTTACCGAAGTCAACTCCTGCTGGTTCAACACCCCGTTTCAACAACAATATCTGTTGGGTACTGTGGTTAATGCGTCGTGGTCAGTGCAACTACCATGAAAAATGTTGACTACATTTCGTAAGGCTCATAAATCTCCTAGCTTTACTACATATAACAGCACCATGTGTTGCTATTGCATTCATTGCTTCGACCTTGTGCCGAAACTATGACAATTCTTACCACATGCTATTCTTTGCCTGTGCCCCTTACCTTGCGAAGACGGAGCATAGGCAAGTCCGTAGGCCTCCGAACGGCGCGCGGGCGATGATGTTTTAGGCGGGAGTGCGCTACCTGGGCTTTCCATGCCGTCGTGAATAGGGGCCAATATGGCCCCAGTTTCCGTTGCGCGTGAAGGGATGTGGTCGTGAGAGGAGGGGTTCGCCGTGACCGCAGCTTGCTGCAGGCACGGATGAAGAGGCGGCGAGAGTTGCCTTTGGCTGCTCTGTTTAAGGTCACCTCGAGGTGCAGCATTTGTGGCGCCGGCAGGGCGTCACAGTTCTCCTGCAGACGTTAGAACCGCTGGTGGCAGCTGGCGGGGCATTTTCTTTAATGTCTTGTCTTGTCTCCAAGGAGATCTTGGCTCATACCCACATGGGGATTGGCCACACTGTACCTCATAATATATCATTTTTACAACGCTAGAAAAAAGAATAAAGAGAAATTAGATAGGAACAATAATAATGTTCCTTTGAAAAAAAAACGTGGAAAAATTGCAGAAGAATGCGATAAACCAAAATATATAAAACAAATTAACAAGAATGAGGAAGGGGAGAAATAATTGGATATATCTGGCAGTACCACTAGCAGCGTATTCTGCCGGTTGCCTGAATGAATTTATGTAGCGCTGACAGAATAGCACTGCGGCCCACACCCAACTGACTGGCTCCAAACGATAATAGGGTGGATGTATTTAATGTATTTGTTGTAGCCTGGACATCGTGGCACATGCCCACTCTGGGGGATCAGCCAAGAAAACATATAATTGCCTCTATATGGTTACTGCGCCATTGCTTACCATAAAAAATATTGTAAAAGGAATAAAGCATTACAAAATAAGAAAAAAGAACGTAAGAAGCAAAAGAAAAAAAAGAATAGGTGGCATTACAATAACGATAATCTGTTTTTGGGAGCGGTGTTTACCTAACCTGATTCATTTGGGATCTATGTTTTATACATTATCACATTTTAAAATTACTTGCGAGTATTTTTTTCCAAAAGTATGCAATGAAGTGAACATTATGGTAATATACACTTAGCCACTTGAATTAAATTACACACTGCATCATGTACATCTCTTGGCAATGTCCGAAAACTGAGGCACCAAAATTAGAACAGTCACGCGGGAAACTTAAGCCTAACTTCGCAAACGGAAAAGCAGGAGTCATACTCTAATTACCGAATAACTAGAAACATAACACAAAATTGTTCAATAGTTTGATTTCTCGCAGAATGGACGAAGGGGAGATAGTGTCATACCAGCTCTGTGTAAAATTTATTGCGGGGACACAGTGCCAAAGCTGGAGATTACTTAAATTTTTTTTTCCACTGAATTCCATGAAGTTTTCTTGGAAATTCGAGGTGCGGGTAGTCTAATACAAACAACGGGGATTTTTCAAAGTTATTGACCGTTGTGCGTTTTCTAAAGCGTGCTGCTGTGATATATTCTGAAGTAGGCAAAATAGGTAAAACTGGACAATCAAGGGAAGATACAGCCAGTGCATCTGCATGCTCATTCAGAGGTAAACCTCTATGGCCTGGTTAACAAACTAGCCGGACGAGTCGCACATGTGTAGGAATGAGCGAGTAGAAAGTTTCTAAGGTACGCGAAAAAGTTGGTGAGCTTAAGGCAGTACAGACCAAGAGACAGTCTGTTAGAACAATCACCGCTGATAGATCTTGCGGCACTTTACGCAATGCAAGGACTATTGGCAGTAGTTCAGCTTGGTAAATAGGTGTGTGAATCGGTTTTACTCGATTGCTTGCTTTCTCCTTTGTAAGTGGCGCGTACCCACTACGGTGAACTAGCGAAGAAGTTTGCTGAGAACTTAGCTTTAAAAGAACACAACTATAACATATCGCAAGGTATAAGAAAACCGAATTGTTGGCCGTACTCAGATATATAATAGACTTGTTGTTTATTACCGGAGACCAAAATCCCTATCCAGAAAAGATCGTGGAGTTCATCGCCATACATTACTAAGAACGGCAGAATGAGTATAACGGGAAAAAAAGGTGAACACGCATGGCTACACATCTTCAGAGGTGTGGAATTTTTCGTGACTAGCAGTTGCTTTTTTTCCCGGGGTTGCATCCTGTAAGAGTCGCTGTGATCTGTTCATTTCAGCAAACACTTACTGGGCATAGATCAAGAGAGAGAAGACAACCACCAATCATGAATGTCCGTCCGGCAGGCGTGTGCTAATACGCACCATCCGCTTAGTGTTGGAGCAGAGGTTAAGGTGTTCCGCTGTTGCCCTGAAGGTCGCGGGTTCAATCCCGGCTTAGGCGTTCGTACTTTGATGAAGACAAAATGATAGGTGCCCGTATACTGCGCGATGTCATTGAACGTTAAAGAACACCAGATACTCAATGTTTCTGAAGCCCACAATGGCATAATCTTTCGTGATCAAATCATAATTTTAGGACACAATGCCCCAAATATTATTATTACCACGTACGCAGTGGATCTTAACACAACGCCTCCCAAGATGAACGAGACGGTAAACAACGGGATTAGTGGTTTTATGAACGCTTTTGTATGTCTTTAGAACTCCGAAATTCCTGCGAGCTACCAGCGTCATTGAACGATTGTGACACTGCGGTTTGTTCGGGCGTGCGTTTCTGTTTGCCTTCATTACGCCCTTTTTGCTATCTTCCTTTTATTTATGTATCCCCTGACACCTTCCCAGTCCCGGGTAGCTAACCAGATGCATTTTTTGTCAGGTGACCTTTTTGCATCGAATCGCCGTCTCTTTCGAGCATCCTTATTTCTAAAATAGCTCAGGCCTGAGCAAGCATCAGAAAATGAACAATGAGTAAATAAAGATAGGTAAATAATCGGTAATTTATACAAAAGGCATTGACTCAGGCTAATTGCCACACTTAGGTGGGAATCAAGGCCCGTTACTTGGGCATTGTGTTGCTCGAAGTGCCCTAGTGACCCTACCGACAACTTGTCATTGGTCTCGCATATCCACTGAGGGAGAGCTGAGTGTCTTGGTTAAATTAAACTGCGTTCATTTGCTCGTGGTGCTCGTTTAGTGACCGTATTCGGCTGCATTTCGCGGTTCGAATGCCACCTACATTGCCGATGTGAGCGCACCAGAGTGGCCGCCAATATCACGGTCAGTTTGAGCTACACCATGTGAGCGTGTGGCCAAGAGCAATGAAAGGTCATACAGTGGCACGAATCGTAAATGTTTTTCTTGTTAACAGGGGAGGATTCGCTGGTTCCTGCAAGTGCGCATCGCCTGCGCTTGTGCTCACGTTTGCCCTCACTATTGTATACCTGATATGGTGATGCCAGCATCGAAAATGACAACTTGCAGGGTGAAATTGATTATGCAAGCTAGCCCGGCCATTCTTGTTTTGCCTTGCGCTAGTACTAGTTTCCCAAATGATAACTGAGTGTCAAAGCAAACAAGTGGATGTGCAGCGTGCTTGCAAAGTAACCCGGACTTGTTCACGAAAATATGCCACCATCACCCTCATGGTCACCGAAATATATGCCACTATCGGTGCCACTTTAAAACCTTGCAGTGCGCTGAGCCACGCACTCGCGCGGTGAAGATCATACTGAGCGTGATCATATGTTTCAGTTCTCGCAGCACTGTAGTAGGTCCGTGTGCTCAGCTTTGTGTGCGCGTTGAACAACCCGAGGTGGTCAACATTTCAAGAGCCCTCCACTACGGCGTCTCTCATAATCATATGGTGGCTTTGGGACGTTACACCTCCCATATCAATCAGTTCTGGCAGCACTGGGTAGAACCGGGTGCAGCATCAAGTAGTGAAATAAAGTTGATTCTCAGTTCAAGATATTGTGGTCTTTCATTGCCAGTACATTGCTCCGCCACTCTGGCTGATCTTTATAACACCAACTGGCTGAGAGGTTTTTGTGCTGGCCCGGAGTTATTGCTTCAATGATAGGGATTGCGCATAATCTCATGCCATTAGTAGAGAGGGCGCGTGTTGCTGAACACTTCTCGCAGGCGCAAGTTTTACCAGCGGTAGTCCTAGTAGAAACACTAAATTGAAACACTCAATCAATTCAGAGGAGTAAAATGCCCCCAAGAATTTACTACTTTCAGGAACATTAGCTTGTTAACACTCGCGGCAAGTGTCGTGATCTTGTTATCGTCCGAGTAACTTAAGTAGTCATATTAAAAACCTTTTTTCTCTTGAGTACCATTTTAAGTTTAGAGTGTGGCTTTAAAACTGTTATTTTTAACGAGTGATGCAAAGTGCTCTACAATTTATGGAACGCTAAAGTAAGCAAGCCACAACCGAGTACAGCAGGTGTGAGGTAAAGCGGAGACAGCAAGGGAGAGTAGATGAAAAGCATGGTGCAACCTAGGGAAGAGAGATTAATTACTTGTTGTTCGTGTGGTGCCGACTTAAGACCCCTGAAGCGCATAAATGGTAGCGTATAGCGAAAACTCTGCTCAACGAAGTGAATACGAGGATCAAGAGGAGGAGGCGAGCAGAATAGAAGGAGGCAGAGAGAGAGAGAGAGAGATCGCATAAATAAAATGAAAGAGGTGTTCTCTGTTAGGCGGGATTGAAACCCGGGTTTGCACGGTCAGCAGCTGAGCCTCGTAACCACTCAACTATCCGGGTATACGCTGTCAAGGTATACATTTATGTGAACCAAGTTATAGCGCTACTATAGGCGTGAAAAACTGTAAAAAGAAAAATCCTTAAAAAAGCAGAATCGAAAGGGAAAAAAACTGACCAAGAAATAAACAGTGGCAAAGAAATTGGGAAAAAGGAGTGAGAACTGAATAGAAAAGAAGAGAGAGCCTCAACTTGGCTCTCTTAGACTCAACTTCGTTGTCCCAGGCCTGAATTTTTCTATTCTATGTTTGTGAAGCTACCTAGGCTTAGCTGGCTGTCTTTATAGACGGCTTCGATGGTAGCCCGAGAAAGACTGCCCGCTTTCACTGCTTTCTTAGTTTCACCGCTACAAGTGGAAGTTGGCCCAATTAGTTAGAAACAAAGTTTCATTGGTGATCATTTGCTTGAATGCTGGATAAGAGCTAGTGAACAGATTATACAACAAAAATATGCTATCAGACCTCATGTGGATGGATAGGAATATGGGCAGTGCTTCAGAAAATATTTCTGGGCAGCAAGTATAATTGGCTAGAAAAAATACATTGCCATTTGTAAGGAAAAGCCCCGCAGAAAGAAATACAGCTTGCCATGGTGAGAAGGCACCGGTAGACACCCTGGTGCGAAGCACATCGGACACTCTTACGTACAGTGATGAGACCCTTAAAGGCGTCGCTTATCCTAGGAATACGGTGCGCAGTGGATGGCAGATTCATCGTCACATGCCGAAAGTGTGAGATATTGTGCTAGCGACGTGCTGGTTTCTACAAGTGAAGCTATCTGCATTTATCGCATGCAAAAAGTCTCGTTAATTTTGAGCGAGTGCGAAGTTTCTGAGAGATTTCTATATAAGCACTTCTACACCTTGCGGATAGCCTTTTAAAAACGTCTATTATCCGTCAATCCATCCATCCATCCGTCCGTCTGTTCATCCGTCCATCCGTTTGTTTGTCAGTCAGTCCGTCAGTCCGTCAGTCAGTCAGTCAGTCAGTCCGTCCGTCCGTCCGTCCGTCCGTCAGTCCGTCCGTCCGTCCGTCCGTCCGTCCGTCCGTCCGTCCGTCCGTCCGTCCGTCGGTCGGTCGGTCGGTCGGTCGGTCGGTCGGTCGGTCGGTCGGTCGGTCGGTCGGTCGGTCTTTCAGTCAGTCTTTCAGTCAGTTTTTCAGTCAGTCAGTCTTTCAGTCAGTCAGTCTTTCAGTCAGTCAGTCTTTCAGTCAGTCAGTCTTTCAGTCAGTCCATCCATCCATCCATCCATCCATCCATCCATCCATCCATAATTAGTTCGGAGAGTACACGACCTACATTTTAGTCATAGAGGTCACTGTTAAAAGCGACACTGTTGTAAACCACGCCCGTCTTGCCACCCTTCAGATCGGCGTTATTTTTTTCTAATATCTGATCCACACTACTTTAGCAAAATTTCCATTGCTAAACACCAAGCGTGTAGTTGCTGCAAAGCACCAAAATGCAACAGAGGTCCTTATGTTTAACTTCTTACGATGAACATTAAAGTTTCAACGGTAGATGCAGTTACATGCACCGATAGTTTGATCCTATTATGCCAGTAAAGTTAGTCACTTGAGGAATATTTGATTATTTAGCACTTTAATGCAGATGCTGGTCCCTGCCAGTTTGGTGTTCAATAGGGCACTGGGACTTCTTGGTACGACTTCATTTGAGGTGCAAAAACCGAGAAATTTTAACACACACAAAGTAGTTCTAACACTACTAACGACACATCGACAGTACAAGTTTTACACCATCATTCGGAGATGTGAAGCCACATCCCGTATTTTAGCGACGTCGGTGTTGGTGAAAGTGACGATTAAGCAAGACGTTCACAGGGTGAAATCATGGCAGCATTAGTTTGATCAATACGATTATTCACAGATGTAGAAAAATAGTATGTATTGTATAATTTATTTATTCCTACTTCACCTAACTAAAACAAAAACTTAGTTCAGGATATATCTATACGTGTCCTTAGTGTATGAGTTTATTTGAAAATGTATTTTTTTATTTTTGGCTATTCTACTCAGATTTTAGCCTTAAGTTACAGGATCTATCGAACACCATGCACTTAGTGAGTTCTAAAATTTTGTATTGTGTGCAGTTCAGGGCAGCTGGACACTTATCGGCAAAATCGATCACATTGAAGCACAAAACTTTCTTATTCGAAGAGCAATGGCGTGGTGCAGAGGTGAATATGCAACATAATAGAGTGAGTCATTCGTTAATGGTGTAATTTGATGCGGCCTTATTTATACTGCGCGTCAAATTCCTATTCACATGAGGAGTGATGAAAGCGTGCTATAGGCGGCGCGCAGTTTTGTACCCTGAGAAATCAATTTTCATCGCTGAGAGCATTAAGCTTTCATCGCATTAGCGTTAAGCGAAATGACTCTTGCAAGGGTATCAACAGAAAACAAACAAAAAAAACACGAAAACCTAATGGAATGAGCACGCATTATTTTGCGAGCAGTCCTAAACATACTGTAGCAAAGAGATTTTTTTTGTGTGTGTCGCATTTTGTCTGGTGGCATACCAGTTCATTAAACCTCGCAAACTCTCGAAAAGTCCAGGGGCCGAATTCACAAAGCTTTCTCTTTGGCTACGCATTTTCTTAGCCAAAAGTTCTCGGGCCGAATTCACAAAGCTTTTTCTTTGGCTACGCATTTTCTTAGCCAAAAATTCTCTTATCTGGAGGGATTACTATAGCGCGGGTATGAATTTAACTTATTCGGCACTTAAGAGGGCAAGGAGGACACACGATAGCCGATGAAACGACAAGGAAAGAAAGAAGTGTGTGCCGATAATATCAAGGTAGCACGCAAAGCGTCTAGCATCGAGAGTGTACGATGATAGGCAATGATTTGCTGCATCTAAGTTTTAGTTCCGCGAGCGTCAGCTACAGCGCTTACGGGATGCCGCGTACGTTGTAATAGACGTTTTGTGGGCTGTGCAAAGCCAAGCACTCGCCTTTAATCAACGACTGTAGATAAAAAATTATTGCTCGATGGCGTTAAGCCACCGAGCAATCCATGCACTATCTCGCCAAGTACAAGTAAACAACACTCCAGGTGCACCACATAAATGAAACCACACATAAATCGATGCATGCAATGTTTGAAAATGTGCCTCGAATGTCTTCCCCTATTTAACGCGACCAGTTACCTTACATTTCATGGAAGCTGCGCTGCTACTTAACTAATTCGGTGCAATCTAGCACGGTATAGTGGTGAACGTAAGGGTGTTTTGTACCTATAGTCAAAGGTAGCCTTTGTTACAATATTCTTATTGCAAGACACATGAGCGACTTTTGTCACTGCAGACGAATTGTGCGGAAATAGATAACAGAGTAATCAAATGAAATTGTGAGCGCAATTTCGCTGGTTCCATGCACCGCAGCATTTTTATAAAGCTGGAATGCGAGAACGTGCATACGCTTACGCTTAGGTATATGTCTACGTAAAATGAGGGAGACTCGTCGGGAGGTGTCTCAGTGCTAATGCTTTCACAAAACACGGTGCAAATATTTCGTCCAGCGTTGTTTGAGTGCGCAAACCAAGCAAGGGACGTGTATACGAGTCTTGAGGTCGAGAGACGCTATCACACGTGCGAAAAGAATGAAGAGAGAGAGAGAGAGATACTCTCGTTCCGGCTTCGCGAAAGCTTGAAATTGATAGATAACAAAGACAATTTTCTGGCCCAGCAGACGTCAGGGAAAGTCTCCGCAAAGCAGCGTCAGATGCTCGGAGAGCATAAAAAAGTGGAGTACGCATTATATGGGAGTGACAGCCACTCAGAAAGCGAGATGAAGTGTGACTGTCCTTAGATATGAGAATCAATGCTAATTAGGAGAGTTGAGTTACTGAGCCAAAACTTTCCCAAATAACGATATTGGAAGCAAACTGAGCATTCATCTAGTGAAAGTGACACTAGTGACAGTGAACTCATAATAGTTGATTAGCGTTGTCACAGGCCGATATATATCTTTATTTTCTTTATATATTTGGCAAACTATGAGAAGGTAGCCTACATTAGAGCCGGCTATCCCAACGTCATGACAGTAATGTACAAGAATAAATAGTGCACGGTTATACAGTCACACGTGGCGGTTTCTATCTTCTGGTAACCTTGGGCAAACGCATTCTAACTATTTTTTCTATTTTTGACAAAGTTTCACTGGACGTTTTTGCATTTGGCTTCATTCGAAGGAATGATGATATATCAGCAGTAGGGCGAATGCAAGCACTGCTGCAGTGGACGAGCGGTTACAGCGCTCAACTACAATCCAGGAGGTACTTGGTTCGATTCGCAGAATCACTGCGCACTTTTTTTTTCAAGAGGTTGCCCGGCCTGACATTAGGCGTGGTGGCGGGTACTAATTTTCTGAGAAGTAGGCTTTCGCACTTGCTTTTTTCACTCCCCTTTTGACGCAAAAGCGCTGTACTGTGCTCCTTCAAAACTTAAACAATTCAGGGTTTATAATTTTCTCCTCCATTCTCTTTTATCGCAAAAGTGTGCAGTGCTGAAATACCAATATCATACCTGGTATATCACTTTTCACGTGTTTCGATATTCGACCAGCAATTAGTCTTCACGGTGTTTTGAAGAAAATCTACACATGCAGGGAGCTAACTGCTTGCAGCCAAGTTGACTGCCTTTGTAAGGACACGCTTTCGTGCTAATTTGGTGGGCATCATCACATGCAGCAAGACCAAAGAGCACGGTCAGTTAGAGTTGACACAAACAGAGTTATTAGTTTGTGTCTTTTCTCCCGCTACTTCTCATGCTGCACGGTTCAGTGTAATGTCGCTGTCAATGGTTAAAATGAACTATAGCAGTTAATCGAGTTCTGCTGAGAGGGTCCCCTATTGTCCAGAATGGAACAGAACAATGGGAATTTGATTTGTGTGATAAAGAGATACCCTGCTTTTGGTTACTAGAATAAATTTCTAAACTGAAGTTTATTTTTTATTAACAGCAGTTCCAGTGCAGATGAAAGGTGCATGGACAAAATTCGTGTATTCAGCTTGACTAGGTTTGTGACCTTAATTGTAATTGCGAACCGGTATCACAGTAGGCATAAATATCACACACATATACAACCACGGGTGATAGCTTGCTTATTCTGATTAAAATTGAAAGGTTTAAGACGACATATTCAACCAACGCAATGTGTATGAGATATGCCATGTAGAGTAGCTATGCTCTAAACTAATCTTCGCAGGTTCGTTCCATTTAACCCAATTTCTTGCCCATGACTGTAGGTTGGTAAATAAAACAACTTCTTCGAACACACATATTCTGTGTAAGGTTACATCTCTTTTTATGCAGTACAAAACAAATTGAAATGTATAATAGCTCAAAAGAGAAATAGCTAGACACAAATTCAGCCAAACCATTACCAAACTTACTCACCAATGATAAACGGATTCTCATTTAAAAGATACATACATACATACATACATACATACATACATACATACATACATACATACATACATACATACATACATACATACATATACGCACACACACATATACATATGTACACCCATACATACATACATACACTCAGGTGTAAATATTAAAATGAATGGCTATAAAACAACAATTCTAATACACTCATTTTGAATATACTACAGAAAGTAACTTACGAGAGAAATCTACCGGCACTGTTATGTCTGAACACGGTGTTTCTCGAACCATCTCGCAAAAGCTTGATGCATAGTTTTGCGCTGCTGCCCAGTGACAAGCAGTTTTTTAAAAAAAAACACAAGAATAAAGCCCTTGACAATGTCATGCTAAAGAAAAGGGCTGTGCATCAATATTTTGTACAAGTCTGCAATATCACTCTGTTTATTTACATAGCTTGGCTCATTCACAACCCACTAACAAAGCATGTTAGGACACTTGGGCTGAAAGTTGGCACAGCGCGAGTAAATTCTAGACAATACATGAATAATACAATTATAAGCTACTAAGCTCCTTGGTGCAAACAGTGTTTATATTGACAGCTATAGGTGCCATTACGTTTCCCCAAAACACTTCTCAAAAGTAGAATCAACATTATTTAGTTAAAAGTTTCTATTCTGGCGCATTGTGGTGGCTCAACGGTGGAAGTGACCCTTTCGGCCAAGAAAACAAAGACCAAATATTTTTGCAGTTCGTGAATTCACCCCATGCTAACATTGAGGCAGCTGGTAAGAGTGCTTTTGAAGAGAGGAAACCACCACATTCCCACCAGTTGTGGCCTTGGGTAGCTACAAAAATGATGAAAAACACTCCTCAAGAAGACTTCAAAGTTTGCACATCAACACAGTTCCCATACAGCTGTCTATTAGTCTGCTTGAAAAATATTGAGTTTACTGGTGGGCAAAGACTGTACACTATGTGAGGTGATGCTCCAGTGCACTGCATGTATGTCTTGCTGCCGGCCTCAACTGCGATGTTGCTCAGCACATATGTGTAAAATAACAACTAATACTATGCCACTGCAAAGTAATTATGTGTCATTTGCATGAAACAGGGACCACAATAAAAGAACATAACATATGCCTTCACAAAGTTAAAAAAATGTAAATAAATTTCCACAGAGTTTTCCCAGTTCATCTGAGGATAGTAATATTGGTTGTAAACACATTCTTACTTCCACTAACAAACTATTTTAAGATGTCAGATTCAATATTAGAGTATACCAGCACTATTGTAGAGCTAAACAATTGTACAGGCACCTAGAAAAACACAAGTGAATGCATGCTATAGCTACATATAAAAATAAATACCTTTATTTCGAGTCTGAGTAAAGCTGCATAGATGATAAGTCTCTTGCATTACATTATGAACAAACCTATCCGAGCAAAGTATACAGTTAAAAAGTTACACTTACACAGTAGATAAGTAGACTGTTGAAGGACGGACAGGCAGTGGGATAATACCCAAGCACTAAAATCTACTGTTAAGATATACTAGGAGTAGTGATGATCCTCTTCCTTCCAAATAAAATAATCCACATAGATTCACTTTCCAGAGCTTATACACTCATGGCATCATTGGTGCTATACAAATGAGTGTACACTGAAGGATTACATCGACTAAGTACATGATTACTGCATCCATGGCTTTACTTCTTGTACTACAAAGAATGCAAACACAGTTACCATAAGCGACCATGGATGCTGTGATTTCTGGCATGTAAATGTAAAGGCACGCAGGCACTTAACACACATGTTAAACACTTCAGCTCAAAAATATTTGCCCACTAACACTACAGCAGCCTTTAAATTAGTGTCATAGTTTGGTACCTTCCATGCAAAATTTAAATAATTTCAAATGCAAGCAAAAGAACTGCTGAATTATGCACTGCTAAGAAGTTAAGCAGCAGCTGCTCCTGACATGACAATGTGCTCTTTCTGCTGTTGTGAGCTTTGAGCAGAAGAACAGTCACTGGCAGTTCCTTTATACTTGTTGGTCTTCTGTGCTCTGTTCTTGATACACTGTACATGACCGTAGAGCACCGAACCCGTTGTTACTGCTGCAACTTAGAAAAGTACAGATCATTGTTACAACCTTGCTACATGCAAGAGTGTATAGTTGTCAATTATGTGCTCCAACTTACAGATATTGTAGTTTCAGAAGCCAATAACAAGCCTCAACACACACACACACAAACAGTGAAGACTGAAAATATATTTATTATGATACAAGAGCAAAACTACAATGTTATAGATGAAGGCATGAAACTTCTGCCAGACATAAAAAGCCAATAAAGTTTCTTCTATTTTGACTTCACACTAGGTGCGAGAAGCAGACCACAAATAAGTTCACTAAGAAACACAAGTTAAACTGCATTACAACACAACAGCCAATGTTCATAACTTTAAGGCTGTCTAACATAGCCAGCTCACCGTACTGCGTATAGGAGCAAATGGGCAGTCTAGAAGACACAATGAACTTGTGGATTATGAGTGTGCTTGTTGCTGACATCTATTATTCTAAATGAAGAAAACCTTTCAAAAATGCACTTAATCAGGGGAAATAATCATACGCAACAAACACAACGGGCTCCTACAGGTGCCACCAACCCTCACCATTATTGTTGATACCAGTGTCTTACCGGATAGATATGCTGCGTCCTGCACAGAACACCAAAGGAGCGCTCCATGACTTGGATTGCATGTGTGCTAGCTGCATCGCTCTGCTGCTGAAATAGGCTAGCCACAGACAGAGAAATGAGAAGCCATGGCTTTGAAACACACTGAACGTCACCTTTAGAGATCAACAATGCATACTTAGGTCAGGTACAATTTGTAGAAAAATATATATCACTATGCAATCGTGGTGAACTATTCGGCTGAAACACAAGCAACAGCACTTAGACAGAAAAAGCCACATTAGGTCGAAGATGCAGGTACTGGCCCTATGTCATCTGAGGCTTCTTCAATAGGTCTTTCTCCTTGCAAGTTGTGAACAGCCAGGCAATTTTCACCCACTTGCTATTTCCTTCCAGAGCACTTGATCCACAGAGGGAGTCACAAGCTCGAGAGCTCAATAAGGAATCAAAATATTTGTGCTCGTTTCAAAGCACAAGCTTTTGAGTCTCAGATTATTGGAGTTTCATTCATAAGCTGCAGGCTTTCAGCTTTCAACATTCTCAATTATCTTGCAATTTGGTTCTATAAATGTTGAATAAGAATTATGTGTAAGAATATTGCAGATATCCACTGAAAGCAACCATGCTTGGGTTTTCATTTTGTCCACAGTAAGTGGTGTTCACGTAATCGTATGTACTAAAGAAAAACTAACATTGCAGCCAACCGTTAGGCAGTTTTGTGCCCTCGAAGCTCCCAAGCAGATCGCAGTCCTTCCAGATGAAGCTGCCATGCATGCTTCCACGCCACATCCGCTGAATGATAACAGTCCCAGCAGTGACATAGGCTTGCATAGTTAAGGAGAACGTGTCCTTCCTATTTTGTACAGGTGTTCCAAGTATTGATGAGGATTAATGTGCCAGAATGTGCAACCGATGCATCACAGGACCTTAACAAACCAATCTCTGCGATCTGTGAAGAGCCAAAAACGAGATATTTAAAAACAATCATTAAAAGCACTCACTTCTAATACCTATTTGAGGAAGCTATCACTTCGTTGAAGTGACCAAAATCTGCTATAATCACTTTGAAATAAATTGAAGCCTCATGTAAAATTTACGTACCGCAATATATATGTCCTGCTGAAGTATAGTACTACCACAGTGGTAATCGTCTATAGAACTAATTTTCCAAAATACAATAAATTTTTTAAGTGCAACATGGCTCCTGAAAAATAAATTCACATTAACTTTCCAACTATCAAACGTGGTCAATCGACAGGCCCAACCTCATAATCAAACAAGAGCTCACTTGTATCAAATCACAAAAAAAAACTTTTTTATGTATTTGCTGCATAATATATGTATGTATATAACAGTAGTAGTAAATTTTTCATTCTTCAACTTACCATAGAGAAACATTACATCTGATGGGCTTAAAAACTTGCACACGGTATAGAACTGCGTGAATTATAGTACCGGTGAAATTTAGCTCTGCAAGATGAACTCACCGATGGCAGCATTTAGTAGCCGTCGGTGTCATGAGGAACCAAGTATGACCAACAGGCAAAGGGCATCTGCAGACTGGAAGCCGCCAATGACAGCAATGAAGGGCTGGCCAGGCGTGCACGTCCATTGATAAAGTGTAAGAACTGGCCATGACTGGCTAATGTCAAGGCTCTAGTGCCGTGCAAAACGATGGCCAGACGAACTCGGAAACCTGTAGTTAGGCGATATTTGCCTACAACTTCATCCAAAGCAAGGCACCGGTGAAATCTTTTCTTTTTCTAGAGGCCGGAGGGGATCTTGACGTTCACGGGCTCTCGCTGCCACATAGAACTATCAAGTTGTTACCGAAGAACAGTCTAGGCGTGCTTACAAAGTAACACGATCCACAACAGAATGTAGCATCTCGCAGCTTTGGTTGATCACATCACAGCGCTAAGTCTGGGGGCCGGAGGGAAGCTTGACGTTCACGGGCTCTCGCTGCCACATAGAACTCTCAAGTTGTTACCGAAGAACAGTCTAGGCGCGTTTTCAAAGTAACACGATCCACAACAGAGTGTAGCATCTCGCAGTTTTGGTTGATCACATCACAGCGCTAGGACTATGGTTATCACAAAAAGGAGAAGTGAGGACTTAACAAACAAAAGCGCCAAGCTGCCCCACCACAACTTCGCAGGGTAAAACAGTTATCAACGCTGTCTTTCAATTTTCGGTCACACGAGCACAGCTTGTTCACAAGTCTTGGAACGTCAACACAGCACCACTGTTCACAACGAGTAGGCCCGTATACTCAAATTTGGGTGCACGTTAAAGAACCCCAGGTGGTCGAAATTTCCGGAGCCCTCCACTACGGCGTCTCTCATAATCATATGGTGGTTTTGGGACGTTAAACCCCACAAATCAATCAATCAACTGTTCACAACGAACATCGTTTCACTCCCGAACAGTACATTGCTCTCAAGTAAATAGAAGCGTACGGGCTAACTAGTGGCGAAGCAAGAACCGATCGCGTAGTTCATACGTTTCCGTGCGTACTTAGGGTCACTCAAGTAACGTGTCAAAACGCTGTCAATCCGAAATGTCGCACAGCACCCAACTGAGAGACTGAAAAGCCAAGCGAACGAACTGTTACCGGCACACAAACACACATTGCAGGCTTCTCGAGTGCAAGTTGCCGTCGTAAATCGACGCCGATCCCCGCATGATAACCACACCGACGCACACACTTCGCCGCGCTTCACCGTACACCATTGCACTGCCATAGCTTTCCGCACTGCTTACACGCACCGAAAAAGCTGCTTTAATCACAACACATCCAGTCAAACGCTGAAGTAACTCGTGCGAGAAGCGTTTGCTGAAAGTCGCACCGACTGATATGCTGTTTACGACGCCATGTTGTTTTCGACAACTGCGCAGCACATAAGAGAGCTCTTACAAAGTACTTGCACTATTTTCACGGCATGAAAAAATTTTCTCTTATGTGCGAGGGGGGTGATATGACGAACAGGATAGGCGTGCCAGATGAAAGAAGTGTTTTGGCAACGTCACGGAGTGAGCTGATGTAGAGGGTATTGCTTCACAACCAATCACAAGCTTTGCCTGTCGGCCAAGCCGTCGTCTGCTGGCGTTTGTCATCTGCTTCGATCAGAGCATGTGACAGGGGATTCGCCTTCGCAACGATATTATTCTCAGGTCAAGTGGTCAATGCGTCGCACAAAATACATGTCAGTGGCTCGCTCTACCTTTGAATGATGTTCGTGCGCCAAGTTAAATGGCTGGTAATTGACGCAGGGAT
The DNA here is from genome assembly GCF_013339725.1 of Rhipicephalus microplus. Lineage (NCBI taxonomy): Eukaryota > Metazoa > Arthropoda > Arachnida > Ixodida > Ixodidae > Rhipicephalus > Rhipicephalus microplus. The sequence continues at coordinate 41,347 of NW_023611811.1, read as the reverse complement.
GAATTCAGCCAAGGTTTGCTCCAGAATCGTGAGGGTTTGCATATTTTCGGTGTCATACAAAGTTACTAGGGTCATTTCATTCCGATTGCTTGCCATATTATCACGGTCCATATCGGTGTCTGAACAGTGAAGGTGAAGATGCATGTTTTGTTTGCAGTTCCATGCGTAATCACGCGCACCCCTAATATGCTTTGGTTTAGAAAGTACGCTTTGTTCCAGATCGTCCCAAAGTGTATCGACAGCTGTATTTCAGAGATCGCAACCATTGGATAGTTAGAGCCAATCAAAGTACACTAGAGCACAAACTTTATGAACCACTCACTGAAAACTTCCTCTCATTTTTATTTCCAATAGCGTGCAAAGAATGTGCTCCCATTAACCTCTTTGGTGGTAATTTCCACCAATGAGGCAAGGATCTCGAGTCGCACTTTTAATTGGATGAGATGGGGCGCAACACAACAACATAACAAATAAGGTTGATCTTATGCCATGCCGCGTTCGAATGCACCGACCATTCACGTATCACATTGGTTTTCATCCAACCACAAATATTTACATGCGTAGTTTTATGCCATTGACGCCCAATAGAATTCGTCAATTACAGCGACTTCGAACTTATTGGACGATGGTGGTTGTCAACACCATCCACTGCGTACAAGGGAAACAACACGCGAAGCTCAAAGCGCCGAAAGAAATAAAAACGCACACGCAGTCATCAGGCAGCCCTTAATGGGCGTGAATTAACTCAAAACCAGCCAGGGCACCAAAGTATACCGCCGTGGCAGCAGGTTCTAAGTAACCACATTGTTGCTAAGAGTGGTCCGGACCAATCTCAGGATTTTCTCTCAGCCATGCTGTTTTTACGCACAATTTCGCTTCGTGAAACCACTTACGAGCACTTTTCTGTGACGTAAGCAAATATAGCAACTGCATCACCATCGCTGACGTGTTCCCGGGCAGTCTCAGCGCGCTTTATTTGCAGTGGTCGATGTGACAACGATGGCCTCTTATGACGTTTTTTTGTTTCGTGAATCGACTTACGCAACAAAATTTCTCTTGCGCAAAAATGTTTTCGTAAGTGAGTTTTGTGAATCCGGCCCCTCTTATCTGGAGGGATTACTATAGCGTGGGTATGAATTTAACTTATTCGGCACTTAAGAGGGCAAAGAGGACACACGATACTCGATGAAACGACAAGGAAAGAAAGAAGTGTGTGCCGATAATATCAAGGTAGCACGCAAAGCGTCTAGCATCGAGAGTATACGATGATAGCCAATGATTTGCTGCATCTAAGTTTCAGTTCCGCGAGCGTCTGCTACAGCGCTTACGGGATGCCGCGTACGTTGTAATAGGCGTTTTGGCGGGCTGTGCAAAACCAAGCACTCGCCTTTCATCAACGACTGTAGCTAAAAACGAAATTGCTCGATGGCCTTAAGTCTTCGAGCAATCCATGAACTCTCTCGCCAAGTACAAGTAAACAATACTCCAGGTGTACCACATAAATGAAACCACACATAAATCGATGCATGCAATGTTTGAAAATGTGCCTCGAATGTCTTCCCCTATTTAACGTGACCAGTTACCTTACATTTCATCGAAGCTGCGCTGCTACTTAACTAATTCGGTGCAATCTAGCACGGTATAGTGGAGAACGTAAGGGTGTTTTGTACCTATAGTCAAAGGTAGGCTTTGTTTCAATATTCTTATTACAAGACACATGAGCGACTTAGGTGCCTGCAGACGAATTGTGCGGGAATAGATAACAGCAGCAGTCAAATGAAATTGTGAGCGCAATTTCGCTGGTTCCATGCACCGCAGCATTTTTATAAAGCCGGAATGCGAGAACGTGCATACGCTTACGCTTAGGTATATGTCTACGTGAAATGAGGGAGACTCGTCGGGAGGTGTCTCAGTGCTAATGCTTTTCAGAAAACACGGTGCAAATATTTCGCCCAGCGTTGTTTGAGCGCGCAAACGAAGCAAGGGACGTGTATACGAGTCTTGAGGTCGAGAGACGTTATCACACGTGCGAAAAGGATGAAAAGAGACAGAGAGACTCTCGTTTCGGCTTCGCGAAAGCTTGAAATTGATAGATTATAAAGACAATTTTCTGGCCCAGCAGACGTCAGGGAAAGTCTCCGCAAAGCAGGGTCAGATGCTCGGAGAGCATAAAAGAGTGGAGTACGCGTTATATGGGAGTGAGAGCCACTCAGAAAGCGAGATGAAGTGTGACTGTCCTTAGGTGTGAGAATCAATGCTAATTAAGAGAGTTGAGTTAATGAGCCAAAACTTTCCTAAATAACAATAATAGAAGCAAACTGAGCATTCATCTAGTGAAAGTGACACTAGTGACTGTGAACTCATAATAGTTGATTATCGTTGTCACAGGCCGATATATATTTTTATTTTCTTATCTATATTTGGCAAGCTATGAGAAGGTAGCGTACGTTAGAGCCGGCTATCCCAACGTCATGGCAGTAATGTACAAGAATAAATAGCGCACGGTTATACAATCACACGTGGTGGTTTCTATCTTCTAGTAACCTTGGGAAAACGCATTCTAACTATTTTTTCTATTTTTGACAAAGTTTCACGGGACGTTTTTGCATTTGGCTTCATTCGAAGGAATGACGCTACATCAGCAATAGGGCGAACGCAAGCACTGCTGCAGTGGACGAGCGGTTACAGCGCTCAACTACAATCTAGGAGGGACTTGGTTCGATTCGCAGAATCACTGAGCACTTTTTTTTTTCCAAGAGGTTGCCCGGCCTGACATTATGCGTGTTGGCGGGTACTAGTTTTTTGAGAAGTAGGCTTTCGCACTTGCTTCTTTCACTCACCTTTTCACCCAAAAGCGCTGTACTGTGCTCCTTCAAAAATTAAACAATTCAGGGTTTATAATTTTCTCCTTCATCCTCTCTTATCGCAAAAGTGTCCAGTGCTGAAATACCAATATCATACCTGGTATATTACTTTTCACGTGTTTGGATATTCGACCAGCAATCAGTCTTCACGGTGTTTTGAAGAAAACCTACACATGCAGTGAGCTAACTGCTTGCAGCCAAGTTGACTGCCTTTGTAGGGACACGCTTTCGTGCTAATTTGGTGGGCATCATCACATGCAGCAAGACTAAAGAGCACGGACAGATAGAGCTGACGCAAACAGGGTGATTAGTTTGTGTCTTCTCTCCCGCTGTTTGTCATGCTGCACGCTTCAGTGTAATGTCACTGTCAATGGTTAAAATGAACTATAGCAGTTAATCGAGTTCTGCTGAGAGGGTCTCCTATTGTCCAGAATGGAACAGAACAATGACAATTTGATTTGTGTGATAGATACCCTGCTTTTGGTTACTAGAATAAATTTTTAAACTGAAGTTAATTTTTTTTAACAACAGTTCCAGTGCAGATGAAAGGTGCATGGACAAAAATCGTGTATTCAGCTTGACTAGGTTTGTGACCTTAGTTGTAATTGCGAACCGGTATTACAGTATGCATAAATATTACACACATATACAACCACGGGTGACAGCTTGCTTATTTTGATTAAAATTGAAAGGTTGAAATCTACATATTCAACCAACGCAATGTGTACGAGATATGCCATGTAGAGTAGCTAAGCTCGAAACTAATCTTCGCAGGTTCGTTTCATTTTACCCAATTTCTTGCCCATGACTGTAGGTTGGTAAATGAAACATCTTCGAACACACATAATCTGTGTAAGGTTAGATTTATTTTTATGCAGTACAAAACAATTTGAAATGTATAATGGCTCAAAAGAGAAATAACTAGAAACAAATTCAGCCAAATCATTACCAAACTTACTCACCAATGATAAACGGATTCTCATTTAAAAGACACATACATACATACATACATACATACATACATACATACATGCATGCATACATACATACATACATACATACATGCATGCATACATACATACATACATACATACACACATACATACATACATATACGCACACACACATATACATATGTACACCCATACATACATACATACACACACTCAGGTGTAAATATTAAAATGAATGGCTACAAAACAACAATTCTAATACACTCATTTTGAATATACTACAGAAAGTAACTTACGAGAGAAATCTACCGGCACTGTTATGTCTGAACACGGTGTTTCTCAAACCATCCGCAAAAGCTTGATGCATAGTTTTGCGCTGCTGCCCAGTGACAAGCAGTTTTTAAAAAAAAAACACAAGAATAAAGCCCTTGACAATGTCATGCTAAAGAAAAGGGCTGTGCATCAATATTTTGTACAAGTCTGCAACATCACTGTGTTTATTTACATATCTGGGCTCATTCACAACCCACTAACAAAGCATGTTAAGACACTTGGGCTGAAAGTTGGCAAGTTGGCACAGCGCGAGTAAATTCTAGACAATACATGAATAATACAATCATAAGCTACTAAGCTCCTTGGTGCAAACAGTGTTTATGTTGACAGCTATAAGTGCCATTTCGTTTTCCCAAAACACTTCTGAAAAGTAGAATCAACTTTATTTAGCTAAAAGTTTCTATTCTGGCGCGTCGTGATGGCTCAACGGTAGAAGTGACTCTTTCGGCCAAGAAAACAAAGACATATTTTTTTCCAGTTCGTGAATTCACCCCATAATAACATTGAGGCAGCTGGTAGGGGTGCTTTTGGAGAGAGGAAGCCACCACATTCCCACCAGTTGTGGCCTTGGGTAGCTACTTCACTTGGACAAAAATGATGAAAAACACTCCTCAAGAAGACTTCAAAGTTTGGTCATCAACACAGTTTCCATACAGCTCTCTATTAGTCTGCTTGAAAAATATTGAGTTTACTGGTGGGCAAAGACTGTACACTATGTGAGGTGATGCTCCAGTGCACTGCATGTATGTCTGGCTGCTGGCCTCAACTGCGATGTTGCTCAGCACATATGTGTAAAATAACAATTATTACTATGCCACTGCAATGTAATTATGTGTCATTTGCATGAAACAGGGACCACAATAAAAGAACATAACATATGCCTTCACAACGTTCAATAAATGTAAATAAATTTCCACAGAGTTTTCACAGTTCATCTGTGGATAGTAATATTGGTTGTAAACACAGTCTTACTTCCACTAACAAACCATTTTAAGATGCCAGATTCAATATTAGAGTATACCAGCACTTTTGTAGGGCTAAACAATTGTACAGGCACCTAGAAAAACACAAGTGAATGCATGCTATGGCTACATATAAAAATAAATAAATTTATTTCTAGTCTGAAAAGAGCTGCATAGGTGATAAGTGACTTGCATTACATTATGAACAAACCTGTCCGAGCAAAGTATACATTTAAAAAGTTACACTTACACAGTAGATAAGTAGACTGTTGAAGGACGGATAGGCAGTGGGATAATACCCAAGCACTAAAATCTACTGTTAAGATATACTAGGAGTAGTGATGATCTTCTTCCTTCCAAATAAAATAATTCACATAGATTCAGTTCCCAGAGCTTATACACTCATGGCATGATTGGTGCTATACAAATGAGTGTACACTGAAGGATTACATCGACTAAGTACATGATTACTGCATCCATGGCTTTACTTCTTGTACTACAAAGAATGCAAACACAGTTACCATTGGCGACCATTGATGCTGTGATTTCTGGCATGTAAATGTAGAGGCACGCAGGCACTTAACACACATGTTAAAACTTCAGCTCAAAAATATTTGCCCACTAACACAACAGCAGCCTTTAAATTAGTGTCATAGTTTGGTATCTTCCTTGCAAAATTTAAATAATTTCGAATGCAAGCAAATGAACTGCTGAATAATGCACTGCTAAGAAGTTAAGCAGCAGCTGCTCCTGACATCACAATGTGCTCTTTCTGCTGTTGTAAACTTTACAGTCACTGGTAGTCCCTTTATACTTGTTGGTCTTCTGTGCTCTGTTCTTGATACACTGTTCATGACCGTGGAGCCCCGAACCCGTTGTTACTGCTAGAACTTAGAGAAATACAGATCATTGTTACAACCATGCTACATGCAAGAGTGTATAGTTGTCAATTATGTGCTCATATTTACAGATATTTGACGTATGCATGTGGGAGGTAATGGCCAGATACTGCACTAGGGTGGCCAATCCTTCTCTGGTGAGGGAGTGCGTTCCCGGCGGTGGTAACCGGTGAGGCCGCACCCCACGCCTCTTAATGCAGTTCCATCAACACGCGGATTTTTTTGAAATCCGGTTGCGAACAGCGCGGCACCGGGATTTGAACCACGGACCTCTTGCCTATAACGGACATCTTAATACTATAAGAACTAGCAGTAACCCAGATGACACCCCACCAGTAATGATAGAAGAAGTCAGAAAAGCTTTGGAGAGCATGCAAAGAGGCAAAGCTGCTGGTGAGGATCAGTTAACATCAGACCTGCTGAAAGATGAAGGACAGATTGTGTTAGAAAAACTAGCCACCCTGTTTACGAGGTGCCTTCTGACGGGAAGAATACCAAAGTCTTGAAAAAACGCTAACATCATCTTAATACATTATAAATCAGATGACAAGGACATGAAGAATTACAGGCGGATTAGCTTGCTCTTTGTAATATACAAGCTACTTACAAAGGTAATTGCTAACAGAGTGAAGAAAACATTAGAATTCAATCAACCAAAGGAACAAGCACGATTTCGAACCGGCTACTCAACAATCGACCACATTCATACTATCAATCAGGTAATAGAGAAATGCTCAGAGTATAACCAACCACTATACATAGCCTTCATAGATTACGAGAAGGCGTTTGATTCAGTAGAAATATCAGCCGTCATGCAGACACTGCGGAATCAGGGCGTAGATGAAGTATATATAACATTCTGGAAGAAATCTACAGGGGATCAACTGCTACCATAGTGCTTCATAAAGAAAGCAACAGAATACCAATCAAGAAGGGTGTAAGGCAGGGGGACACTATCTCCCCAATGCTATTTACCGCGTGCTTACAGGAGGTTTTCAGAAGCATAGAATCGGAACAGTTAGGGATAAGAGTTAATGGAGAATACCTCAGTAACTTGCGCTTCGCCGATGACATTGCATTGCTGAGTAACTAAGGGGACGAATCGCAACTCATGATTACGGAGTTAGACAAGGAGAGCAGAAAGGTGGGTCTTAAAATTAATCTGCAGAAAACGAAAGTAATGTACAACAACCTCGGAAAGGAGCAGCGCTTCGAGATAGGTAATAGTGCACTTGAAGTTGTAAAAGACTATGTCTACTTAGGGCAGGTAATAACCGCAGAGCTGAAGTACGAGATTTAAGTAACTAGAAGAATAAGGATGGGGTGGGGCACATTCGGCAAGCACTCTCAAATTATGACAGGTAGATTGCCACTATCCCTCAAAAGGAAGGTATATAACAGCTGTATCTTGCCGGTACTTAGCTACGGAGCAGAAACCTGGAGACTTACAAAGAGGGTTCAGCTTAAATTGAGGACGACGCAGCGAGCAATGGAAAGAAAAATGGTAGGTGTAACCTTAAGAGACAAGAAGAGAGCAGAGTGAATTAGGGGACAAACGGGGGTTAAGGATATCATAGTTGAAATAAGAAGAGGAAATGGACATGAGTCGGGCATGTAGCGCGTAGACAGGATAACCGCTGGTCATTAAGGGTAACTAACTGGATTCCCAGAGAAGGGAAGGGTTAGGGGGAGACAGAAGGTTAGGTGGGCAGATGAGATTAAGAAGTTTGCGGGTACAAATTGGCAGCAGCAAGCACAGGACCGGGTTAACTGGCGGAACATGGGAGAGGCCTTTGTCTTGCAGTGGACGTAGTCAGGCTGATGATGATGATGATGATGATGATGGTGATTTACAGATAATGTATTTTCAGAAGCAAATGACAAGCCTCAACACACACACACAAACAGTGAAGACTGAAAATATATTTAATATGATACAAGAGCAAAACTACAATGTTATAGATGAAGACATGAAACTTCTGACAGGCATAAAAAGCCAATAGAGTTTCTTCTATTTCGACTTTACACTAGGTGCGAGAAGTAGACCACAAATAAGTTCACTAAGAAACACAAGTTAGACTGCATTACAACACAACAGCCAATGTTCATAATTTTAAGGCTGTCTAACATAACCAGCTCACCATACCGCATATACGAGCGAATGGGCAGTCTAGAAGACACAAAGAACTTGTGGATTATGAGTGTGCTTGTCGCTAACATCTATTATTCTAAATGAAGAAAACCTTTCAAAATTGCACTTCATCAGGGGAAATAATCATACGCAACAAACACAACGGGCTCCTACAGGTGCCACCAACACTCACCATTATTGTTGATACCAGTGTATTGCCGGATGGATATGCTGCGTCCTGCACAGAACACCAAAGGAGCGCTCCATGACTTGGATTGCGTGTGTGCTAGCTGCATTGCTCTGCTGCTGAAATAGGCTAGCCACAGACAATGAAATGAGAAGCCATGGCTTTGAAACACACTGAACGTCGCCTTTAGAGGTCAACAATGCATACTTAGATCAGGTACAATTTGTAGAAAAATATATATCACTATGCAATCGTGGTGAACTATTCAGCTGAAACACAAGCAACAGCACTGAGAGAGAAGAAGCTACATTAGGTAAGAGATGCAGTTACTGGCCCTATGTCATCTGAGGCGTCTTCAATGGGTCTTTCACCTTGCAAGTTATGAACAGCCAGGCAATTTTCACCCACTTGCTATTTCCTTCCAGAGCACTTGATCCACAGAGGGAGTCAGAAGCTCGAGAGCTCAATAAGGAATCAAAGAATTTGTGCTCGTTTCAAAGCACAAGCTTTTAAGTCTCAGATTATTGGAGTTTCATTCATAAGCTGCAGGGTTTCCGCTTTCTACATTCTCAATTATCTTGCAATTTAGTTCTATAAATGTTGAATAAGAAATATGTGTAAGAATATTACAGGTATCCACTGAAAGCAACCATGCTTGGGTTTTCAATTTGTGCACAGTAAGTGGTGTTCACGTAATCGTATGTATTAAAGAAAAACTAAGCTTGCAGCCAGCCGTTTGGCAGTTTTGTGCCCTCGAAGCTCCCAAGCAGATTGCAGTCCTTCCAGATGAGGCTGCCATGCATGCTTCCACGCCACATCCGCTGAATGATAACAGTCCCAGCAGTGACATAGGCTTGCACAGTCACGGAGAACGTGTCCTTCCTATTTTTGTACAGGTTCTTCAAGTAATGATGAGGATTGATGTGCCAGAATGTGCAGCCGATGCATCACAGGACCTTAACAAACCAATCTCTGCAATCTTTGAAGAGCCAAAAACGAGATATTTAATTAAAAACAATCATTAAAAGCACTCACTTCTAATACTTATTTAGGAAGCTATCACTTCGTTAAAGTGACCAAAATTTGCTATATTCACTTTGAAATAAACTGAGCCTCATGTAAATTTACGTACCGCAATATATATGTCCTACTGAAGTATAGTACTACCACAGTGGTAATCGTCTATAGAACTAATTTTCCAAAATAACATTAATTTTTTAAGTGCAACCTGGCTCCAAAAAAATAAATTTACATTAACTTTCCAACTATCAAACGTGGTCAATCGACAGGCCCAACCTTATAATCAAACAAGAGCTCACTTGTATCAAATCACAAAAGCTTTTTATGTATTTGCTCCATAATATATGTATGTATATTACAGTAGTAGTAAATTTTTCATGCTTCAACTTACCATAGAGAAACATTACATCTGATGGGCTTAAAAACTTGCACACGTTATAGAACTGCGTGAATTATAGTACCGGTGAAATTTAGTTCTGCTAGGTGAACTCACCGATGACAGCATTTAGTAGCCATCGGTGTCATAAGTAACCAAGTACGGCGAACAGGCAAAGGGCATCTGCAGCCTGGAAGCTGCCAATGACAGCAATAAAGGGCTGGCCAGGCGTGCACGTCCATTGATAAAGTGTAAGAACTGGCCATGACCGGCTGTTGTCAAGGCTCTAGTACCATGCAAAACGATGGCCAGACGAACTCGGAAACCTGTAGTTAGGCGATATTGGCCTACAACTTCATCCAAAGCAAGGCACCGGTGAAATCTCTGCTTTTTTTGGGGGCTGGAGGGAAGCTTGACGTTCACGGGCTCTCGCTGCCACATAGAACTCTCAATTTGTTACCGAAGAACAGTCTAGGCGCGCTTCCAAAGTAACACGATCCACAACAGAATGTAGCATCTCGCAGTTTTTGTTGATCACATCACAGCGCTAGGACTATGGTTATCACAAAAACGAGAAGTGACGACTTGACAAACAAAAGTGCCAAGCTGCCCCACCACAACTTCGCAGGGCAAAACAGTTATCAACGCTTTCAATTTTCGGTCACACGAGCACAGCTTGTTCAAAGTCTTGGAACGTCAACACAGCACCACTGTTCACAACAAACATCGTTTCACTCCCGAACAGTACATTGCTCTCAAGTAAAATAGAAGCGTACGGGCTAACTAGTGGCGAAGCAAGAACCGAGCGCGTAGTTCATACGTTTCCGTACGTACTTAGGGTCACTCAAGTAACGTGTCAAAACGCTGTCGATCGGAAATGTCGCACAGCACCAAACTGAAAGACTGGAAAGTCAAGCGAACGAACTGTTACCGGCACACAAACACACATTGCAGGCTTCTCGAGTGCTAGTTGCCGTCGATACATCGACGCCGATCCCCGCTTGATAACCACACCGACGCACAGGCTTCGCTGCGCTTCACCGTACACCATTGCACTGCCACAGCTTTCCGCACTGCTTATACGCACCAAAAGAGCTGCTGTAATCACAACACATCCGGTCAAACGCTGAAGTAACTCGTGCGAGAAGCGTTTGCTGAAAGTCGCACCGACCGATATGCTGTTTACGACGCCATGTTTTTTTCGACAACTGCGCAGCACATAAGATGATAAGAGAGCTCTTAGAAAGTACTTGCACTATTTTCACGGCGTGACAAAATTTTCTCTTATGTGCGAGGGGGGTGATATGACGAACAGGACAGGCGTGCCAGATGAAATGTTTTGGCAACGTCACGGAGTGAGCTGATGTAGAGGATATTGCTTCACAACCAATCACAAGCTGTGCCTGTCGGCCAAGCCGTCGTCTGCTCGCGTTTGTCGTCTGCTTCGATCAGAGCATGCGACAGGGGATTCGCCTTCGCAACGCTATTATTCTCAGGTCAAGTGGTCGCTACGTCGCACAAAATACATGTCAGTGGCTCGCTCTACCTTTGAATGATGTTCGTGCGCCAAGTTAAATGGCTGGTAATTGACGCAGGGATGAATTCAGCCAAGGTTTCCTCCTGAATCGTGAGGGTTTGCATATTTTCGGTGTCATACAAAGTTACTAGGGTCATTTCATTCCGATTGCTTGCCATAATATCACGGTCCATATCGGTGTCTGAACAGTGAAGGTGAAGATGCATGATTTGTTTGTAGTTCTATGCGTAATCACGCGCACCCCTAATACGCTTTCGTTTACAAAGTACGCTTTGTTCCAGATCGTCCCAAAGTGTATCGACAGCTGTATTTCAGAGATCGCAATCATTGGACAGTTAGAGCCAATGAAAGTACACTAGAGCACAAACTTTAGGAACCACTCACTGAAAACTTCCTCTCATTTTTATTTCCAATAGCGTGCAAAGAATGTGCTCCATTAACCTCTTTGGTGGTAATTTCCAGCAATGAGGCAAGGATCTCGAGTCGCACTTTTAATTGGATGAGATGGGGCGCAATACAACAACATAACAAATAAGGTTGATCCTATGTCATGTCGCGTTCGAATGCACCGACCACTCACGTATCACATTGGTTTTCATCAAACCACAAATCTTTACATGCGTAGTTTTATGCCATTGACGCCCAATAGAATTCTTCAATTACTGCGACTTCGAACTTATTGGACGGTGGTGGTTGTCAACACCATCCACTGCGTACAATGGTAACAACACGCGAAGCTAAAGCGCCGAAAGAAATAAAAACGCACCAGAAGTCATCAGGCAGCACTTAATGGGCGTGAATTAACTCAAAACCAGCAAGGGCACCAAAGTATACCGCTGCGGCAGCAGGTTCTAAGTAGCCACATTGTTCCTAAGAGTGGTCCGGACCACTCTTGGGATTTTCTCTCCGCCATGCTGTTTTTACGCACAATTTCGCTCGTGAATCCACTTACGAGCACTTTTCGGTGACGTAAGCAAATATAGCAACTGCATCACCATCGCTGACTTGTTCCCGGGCAGTCACAGCGCGCTTTATTTGCAGCGGCCGATGTGACAACTATGGCCTCTTACGACGTTTTTTTGTTTCGTGAATCGACTTACGCAACAAATTTCCCTTGCGCAAAAATGTTTTCGTAAGTGAGTTTTGTGAATCCGGGCCAGTTTCTTTTACGCCAGCGCCACCCATTACGTTTTCAATGAAGCTTGCATGATGGGCTTCTGAAGCTCGCAATGCTGGCGTTCCATTAAGCCCTTCTAAACATAGCCGCCATGCTCTAAAGTTATAAGAGTTAAAGTAAAATTTTTTTTACTGTCGGCCGGGTTAGAACTCAGGTCCCGTCGGTTCTAAAATGAGTGTCTCGATCACTAGTCCGCGCACCTACCCGTGCCCATTGTCAACTAAACGGAATAATCCAATGCATTGTACCGCACACGAACAAAAAATCACAGTTTTGCCAAAAGAGCAAAGCAATGCATGTGATAGTAGAAAATTGCAATGTTGTACGAAGTGAGGCTGGCATTCAACTCATTTAGATCCGAACTCACGTATATCTATGAAACCCTGGTGCAAGAGAACACGGGCGCTTTAGATTCAGTTTTGGCACCATTTTTTTCGCGTTGAGAGCGTACGTAGCCCGTAAAAGCTCCCGCCTGCTGTGGGGCACGTGCCCCGCGCCGACGGTTGCCGCGATAGCGCGGCACCTACGTGCTCCCTTTTCCTTTTTCGCTCACAGTATAAGCGCACGCGCAGACGAACCTGGCCAGATTTTTTGAGGAGCGAAGATCTTAAGGCTTGGCCTGAGCATCTTGTTGTAATTGTATATCGCCACCTCGCATTAGGTGTTGAACTAGCCGTAGAGGGTGGTACTGGTACATATAATGAAATGCATAAAACGCTGAAAAATGCAAATGGTAGGATATTAGAGAACGTTACTTTTAGCATGATAAATAATAAAAGCGCAGCATATCCTTGGAGTGAATGGTGACGAGTGAAGTGAAGCGTGCATCAGTGGTCCGCGCTTTCATCTATGCTTGCGTCCATCCGTCTGTGCGTTCATGCGTCCATCCGTCCGTCTCTCTTGCGTTCATCCATGCGTCAATCTGTGCATTCGACTGCGTCCCGTACGTGCGCCTGTCTTTGCGTTCGTTTCATGCGTCCGTCCGTCTGTCGATCCGTTCATGTGGGCGTCCATTTATTCATCTATGCGTCCTCCCATTCGTCCATCCCTGCGTCCCTCCTCTTGTGCGTCCGTACCTGCGTTCGTCCATACGTCCTTCCGTCGTGCGTCACATAGACAGCCAGAATGACGACGGGCGGATGCGGCCAGTGGACGATTCACGGTTTGCTGATAAAAGTGTGATACGCGCAAGGCGGCAGCAGCTCGCGCTCGGAGATGAAAATCCGATGTGCGAGCACGCGAGAAAATTGAAATGACGTCAAACGAAGACGTCGGTGATCGCGTGTTCATCGGCGGCACCGTACGCTAAGTGGCCCGGTGTAGCAATATAAAAGCCGTTTTGACGCGCACGCAGCGTTCACAAGGTCAGCGACTGTGCAAGGCTGCATAGCGGCTTCCGCGCAAGGCGGCGGCGGCTCGCGCTCGAAAACGGAACCCCGATGTGCGAGCGCGCGACGCAGAAGCTTGCCGTGCATCTGCGTGGGCCGTGCCGACAAATTCCTGACATACGAGAATGGGAGGCTGAAGCGCCGCCGGGCCGTGGCATGCGGACCGAGCTTCACCCTATTCTCCAAAATTCACCCCCGTAGATAAGCTTTTCTTTTTAAAGACGATAGTTGAGACGATAGTCTTTTTTTGGGGACCTTCGACGTAAAAACTTTGGCCTGTCTGTCTGTTCTTTTGTCTTTTTGTCCACTCTTAGCGGTACCACGCACTTTAATCAGCACCAGCGCTACCCAAAACCACCGCCCCATTCGCAGGGCCCATCAAGTTTGCTCAAGATTCAGCGTTCATAATTGTGCGATTGTCAATTAAAAAGACAATTATTCGCGCAAAATGGAGGCACCATAACAACACGTATATATTCTGTTTGTGCGTCTTTTACTAGGAAAGGCATACATAGGTTATTCTAAGGACCGTAGCGTTTATCACGTGGCGCTGACCATGCAACGCTTGCACGAAAAGGGAAGTGTTTCCAACGCTTTGCTGATACGACACGGTGGTAGCACCTACCCGTGGCCTTGCGCACGACGCGTTTTTTTCAAGATAACGGCCGGATAGCGCTCATGTCTCACGTGTGCCGTGACTTGGTTTGCTCATTTGCCTCTACTGCACGCTCGAGGCACTCTAACGCAGCGTGTCCAAAATACCATTCACAGATTTTCTTGCGCACAACATCAAATTAACGTTTTGTTCAATCTCCCCAGACGCAAAACTATCGTCTTTCGACGACATTGGCAGATTAACATGCAGATACGGTGCCAATTTTTCATTTGAGGACCCTTGACAAGACCGTGTTTATGTTTTGAACATTTAGACCCAATGTTACCATTTCGTTAAATGTTAATGATTGTCACTATCCTATGAACTTATGTTCCTCTTTCAGCAAGGCTAAGAAATTTTGTATCTCGATACTACATTTCGTGGAGTAACCTTGCTATATGTTTTAAAGACGCCAATCCTTCTTGACATAATTTGACGCAAAACATTGGTCAGTTTGTCTTTGTGTGGTTAGAATAAAGGGTGAACAATATAGAGTACTATAGGTACTGTACTATGGGAGAGCGTAAAGCCGTCCCATGGGCCTCACACTGAGGAGGGATCTAGAAGAAAGAGCGAGCCAAAAACCATTTATCTTCTTGCCTCCGAATGTTTCCCTTTAATTCCGAAACCCAACATCTGAAGCGCCCACCAATACTGCACTGGCGCCTGCGTTCTTACTTGTGCGTATTATGAATAAAAAACAAAGGTTGCACATATCTCAAGCAGAATATCCATACCTCAATGCACTGTGGCGTATTTCTTTATACTATAAAATCATACATAGGCAAATCTGAGGAACGTAACGCTCCTTACGTTAAGCTCACAATGTATTGTTGGACACAAAAATTGGCAGATCCCACGTACAATGAGAAGCGATGATATGCGAAGCACGAATCAGGAAGGTTGAAATGTACTCTAAAATCAGCACAAGGTTACCAGGTGGAGGTAAACGATGCCGTACATGATTTATGTGTCATGATTATCATGTTTGAATGTGTCGTTTACCTTCGTCTTCTATTCACGTCACGTGAAACCAAATTTAGAGCACGTGGAGCTAGAAAAACGGCCGCGAGCCCACTATGAGCGTGGTATGTTGACATTTCATTAATTACAGGCTTGTCAGCATTATCATGTTTGCATCAGCCATATAATTTTGTCATCCGCTGACGTCACGTAACCCCAAATTTGGTATATTTTGAGATAGCAAAATGGTCACGAGCGCATCATGAAGGGCGCAATATACAACAATGTAGCATTGACGCGAGCGCATGCTGGGCACAGCGACGCTACGTTAACAAAACGCTATAGTCTGACGCCAGGCGCGACAAGCACAAGCAGCGTCCGTCGGCGCGGCAAAACTGCAACCAGCTCGAAATGCGACATGCTGCAATTCGCGCCAATGCGTTACCCAGACAAGACTGCGTCTCCCTCTTTTCGCGACAAAGAAACGCCAGACGCGCTGAAACGCGCATGCGTCAAAGCAACGCAGTGCGGCACGTGCCTGCGAGTATATGGCAGAACCCACGCCTGGCGTGGCAACGTCGACGTGACGCGACGAAATGAACCCCGGCGAGCACGCGCACCACGGCACGTCGAAATGTATTGCAACCTTGACTGTGGTATGTAGTCATTTTCTCTCAAGACACACATCTCAATATTATTGTGTTTGCACCAGTCACATAACTTCGTCACCAATTAACGCCCCATAATACAAGATTTGGCATATGTGAAGCTAGCGAAACGGCTACGAGCGCATCATGAGTGCGGAATGTACTCATTTTGTTACGTGACACGCATGTCATGATTATCATGTTTGAATGTGTCATTTACCTATGTGGTCTGTTCGCGTCCGTAATACCAAATTTCTTATAAGTGAAGCTAGCGAAATGGCTACCAGCGCATCATGAGCGTGACATCTAGTCATGTTGCTACATCGCACGCATCTCATGATTATCATGTTTCCACCAGTCACATACCTTCGTCATCCATTCACGTACCGCAATACCAAATTTGGTATATGTGACGCCAACGAAACGGCCGCAAACGCATCATGAGCGTGGCATGTAGTCATGCGCCTACATAACACGCATGTCATAATTTCCATGTTAGGGTTGGTTGTTTGTGTTCGGCACGCAATCATGTCATACCATGCCAGTTTGCAACACGGCACTTGAACCAATCCACTGCAAGAGATGCAGGACTATGAAATGTAAATCACATTCATGACATACATGTCATAATTTTCATGTGATGACTACTCAAATATGTTCTTCATACAATCATGTTATGCCATACCAAGTTTGGTAGCGATACCATGATCGAAACGACCAGGAGAGCTAGAAGTTGTAGGCGGCAAATAGATAGATAGATAGATAGATAGATAGATAGATAGATAGATAGTAGATAGATAGATAGATAGATAGATAGATAGATAGATAGATAGATAGATAGATAGATACGTTCAAAGTCACCAAAGTTCGCCAAGAAATGCTTCGCATTTAAAACTGGCAGATCCCACATACAGTAGGAATCAATGATATGCGATGCACAAATGAGAAAGGTTGATATGTCACTTTAAAATTGGCACAATTTCACAAGGTTGAGGTAAATGATGATGTACATGACTTCTTGTGTCGTGAATCATTATCATGTTTGGCTGTGTCGTTTACCTTCGTGATCTATTCACGTCACGTTATACCAAATTTCGTATATTTTGAGCTAGCGAAACGGCCGCGAGCACGCTATTAGCGTGCTCGCTATTAGCGTGGTATGTTGTCATATTCTTGCATGACACCCTTGTCAGGTCTATCATGTTTGCGCCAGTCATATACTTTCGCCATTCATTAATGTCACAAACTAAATTTGGTATATGTGGAATTTTCGGCGATGCTCGCAATGGCGTGAGACACGGATCCGCGTCGGCTCCGTGAAATGACCACTTTTTCACGCGCAAAGGACAACAGCCAGCTGATAAAGTGTGTGTGTTGCGGACGTGCTCAGGATCCTGTGGCTACCATTCTGAAAACTGTAAGTAGATTTTAAAGGATTTATTGCGCCTTCGGTGTTCGGCTACGTTGTGCGTCTCGCCAACTCCACCGTTAGGCCTAGCGCCGAGGTGGTCGGATCGGCATTCGAGGCTCCAGGCGTCGGCTCGTAGAGCGTCTGCAGAGGCACTATGACGATGGAAGTGACCGTTAATGGTAGAGATGCCAATCAAGAAGAATTGGAAAGCTCGGACTGGGTGACGAAAGTGTCGAAACGTGTGGCGGAGCTCCAGGAGAATCAACAACGGGAACACGATGGCGCCACCAGGACGGCGTCTACCAGCAGTGGATGCGGAAAAGAAGGCAGGACGATGCCGGCCGATTTCAATGGTGACAAGCATGGTGTAAGCGGGAGACCCTCATATAAAGCGGCGGGAAAAAGCTCGCGGAGCGGTCAGTAGCGTCGCATCTACCGCGTCTTCCGAACGCGGATCACAAGGCTATTATCAGACCCAAAGAAGGACTGACGCTCACCAGACACTCGGCACCTGTGATTGGTGGAGCAGTAAGGATGGCAGCAGGCATTCCATGGCAGAAAGGTCGGGAGGAGGACAGGATCGTTGTCAACGACAAGCAAGGAACATTGATATACAGCACGCCCAGGGAGGATGATGCCAAGAAAATGCTGGACCTGAAAGTCATAAAGCTCGACGGCAAGGAGTACGAGGTGAAGGCATACATGGCTCCGCCTGAAAGCTGTGGCAAAAGAGTGGTACGTGGACTTTATATCAGACTCTCTGAGAGAGAATTGGAACTGGCTTTCTCACACGAAGAGAATCGTTTTATTCTTGGTGTGCGAAGGATGGGCAACTCCACTTCGGTAATCATCACCTTTGTTGACGACTACGTGCCGAGATGAATGATCTGCTTTAGGACGCCGATGAAATATTTTCTCTACAAGAAGAGATATGAAGTGTGTTACAAGTGTGGCGAGCTCGAACATCGATCCGACGTATGTGACGGCCCGCACGAAAAATGCAGAGGTTGTGGGGCGGCCTCCTCACCCAAGGACTATGAATGTACGCCGAGGTGCCATCTGTGTCGCAAGGAGCACGTGACCGGAGACAAAAGGTGCAAAGAAATTTTTCGGACACCTTATATAGTGAAGAAGCGACAGTGGGAAATGAAGCTTGAAGAAGCGCGGGAGCAAGAAGAACGATGCAAGGCCGAAGAGGGCACGCAACGGCACAAAAGGACAGACGGGGTTCAAGATCGCTCGAGGCGCAAATCCAAGCATCGAAGTAGATCAAGAGGGCGCTCGGAATCCTTCCCCCGATTGCGACCACTGGAGAAGCCGGGAGTTTCTCACAAGGCATCCCATGATGGTGGTGATTGTGCCCAGGAGAAGTCAAAATCCACAGGACCACAGGTGGGTTGGGTAACTAAGGTCTCCCAGGATGCTAATACAGAGATAAATAATGCTCTTAAAGAGAAAAAAGGATATAACAGGAGCAAAATGCGGATATACGAAAACAGCTTGATGAGATTATGGCTCATCTAACCAGTAAACGGGGAAGGCGCTGAAAACACCCAGGTAGCAAACCAACCGCCTTTAAAGAAGAAGAGGGCTAAAGAAACCGAAATTGAAGAAAATCACGGAGCGAGAATTGAAGCGCTTGAGCTGGAAACAAAGTCATTACATGGTATGCTCCAAGCTGTACTCGAACAGATGAAACAAGTAGGCAACGCTATTAAGCAAATTAAGGCTGAATTTGCTAGCAGAGACCGACAGATAGAATGGCTATGCCAAGCGCTCAAGCTAAACCAAGATGGCTCTGCACCATTAAAGTAATACGATTTGGCAGAGGAACTGAAGGGGTTTCTCGCGCAAACGTGCGGTTTCACAATCTTTTCTTACCAACGCTGATCGAACGGAGGTTATTGTGATCCAGGAGTGTGGTAAAAATGCAAAATTAGCAGGTTACAAATCTTTGTCGGGTCGGGTAATGATACCCAAGTTACCACCTTCGTAAAGAGAAAAGATACGACACTGCAGCACGAGACGGCGAACTCGCAGATCGATCATGTTTTAGTAGAACTCGTGCCTCGCAAGCGCAAAGAGTCCTTTTATCCTGAATGTGCATATTTCCCCCCGGCAGCGCAAAATCAACTTTGGTGATCTTTTCACAAAAACAAAGGTTATTTCAGCAAACGGTCTACTATGATTTTGGGCGATTTAATGCGCATCATACGGCATGTTGTTATAAATTCACCTAGGTTA
This sequence comes from Rhipicephalus microplus, assembly GCF_013339725.1. Classification (NCBI taxonomy): domain Eukaryota; kingdom Metazoa; phylum Arthropoda; class Arachnida; order Ixodida; family Ixodidae; genus Rhipicephalus; species Rhipicephalus microplus. Next base: position 21,600 of record NW_023611811.1, on the reverse strand, counting down.
AGGGCAGGAATTTGTGGAACGAAATTCAACAACATGAGCTCATACTTATAACAGACCCAATACAGCCAACGAGGAAAGGAAATAGCGTATCTGAAGACACGACGCCAGATCTTACCCTGGTCAGCAGTGCCACCGCCGCCACGTGGTGCAATACCGGCGAAGACATAGGTAGTGATTATAAAATTTAGAGATTATCGTTGCCAATGGCCCGCTGGTGCAATAAGAGAAAAGTTAAACCTACAGATTGGGTCACCTTTAGAAATATCAGGTCGGAACAAGACCCCATAAATGATATTAACGATTGGAGTAAAGGGGTGATTCAGTCGGTTCAGCACGCTACCGAAGAGATTGACGCTGGCGATGAGGAAGCTGTTGATAGACATCTTGTAAGCATGTGGAAGAAAAAGAAAAACCTAGAGCGAAAAATCAGTCAGAAAAGAGGAGACAGGAATCTCCGAAAGGAAGTTGCTGCACTGAATAGAGAGATCGAAGATTATGCACTGGAACTTACCAAGAAAAAGTGGGGTAGTATCTGCGATCAGAGGATAGAAAGATTGGCAGTGCTAAAACATGGCAGCTACTACGGCATCTATTAGACCCAGAGAAAACCAAGTCGGAGGCCCGACAGCAACTTCGAAAGCTTGTGTATAAATATGAAGGTCAGACGACTGAATTATCAACTGAGGTTAGGGATCGATACCTCTGCTGCACAGAATCTGAAAAGCTCCCTGACTACGGTGGTTCAGAAAACCCGGACCTAAACAGCCCCATCACGGTCAGAGAAGTCAGGGCTCAAATTAACCGACTTAAAACAAAAACGGCTGCCGGTCCGGACAAAATCAACAACAGAATGCTCAGGAATCTTGACGATGGCTCCATTCGTCAACTTGCAGCTTATATGCAAGAATGCTGGGACGAGGGAGAAATACCGCAAGCTTGGAAAACGGCCAATGTAGTCTTCATTCCTAAGCCAGAGAAAAAGCTCAGTCTTGAAGATCTCAGACCCATTTCCATCACATCTTGCGTAGGAAAATTGATGGAGCACGTCATCCAAACAAGACTGACTAGGTTCATGGAAGATGAAAACCTGTACCCTGATACTATGATAGGCTTCAGATCCCACCTATCAAGGTGCGATATTATGTTACAGTTCAAGGAGGAGATAATAGACAAAAAGGCTGTTGACACCAAAGTAATTGTGGGTCTGGACGTCTCCAAGGCGTTTGACAATGTCAAACATGAGACTTAAGAAGCTTAGTGCGCTAAACGTAGGCGTCAAGACATACAACTACGTGAGGGGCTTTCTCTCAAATCGTACAGCCACTATCAGCGTAGGAGGGCAGTCGCTCGAAAACAAAATTGCGGAATAAAGGGACGCCACAAGGGTCTGTTATCTCTCCGACTCTTTTAATATAGCGATGATTGGACTTCCTGAGAAGTTGGAAGGAATCGAAAATCTGCACCACACAATATATGGGTGGGCCAGGCAGCAGCACTACCGGCGGGATGCTCAGTAATCCCTTCTGCTTCGTTCTTCAGGTTTTGGCTGTGCTTCAAGAAATTCGGCTGTCACAGCGCGGCTGCTCCCTGGAATCAAGCAAGCCGAACTGCTACGCAGATATGGACCGCCGCTTGCCGACTACGGTATCAGCAGCATCAAAAGTCCTCACACCACAAGATGGCCATTGCGACCATCTTCGGTGACGTCACATCACGTGTCCATCTTGGAAGCTACAAAAGGGCGTGAACCGGCGAGCCACCCCAGTGGGCCAGGCAGCAGCACTACCGGCGGGATGCTCAGTAATCCCTTCTGCTTCGTTCTTCAGGTTGGTGATAACCGGCCATCGCATTATTTTCGTAGTGACAACCCTTATTTGTTGCTGCTGCCTTGCCCACACTTTGTACTAAATGTTGTTACTTATATTTTCACCCTAGCAAAAAGTTTATTACTTTGTGGCGACATTGAAACAAACCCCGGTCCCTCCCAATGTGATACGTTGCGTGAGGTACTGGCTGGACAACGAAAAATAATGGAAACCATGGCATCTATGCAATCTTCTCATGAGAAGATAGAAAGAAATTGTCATCAGTAAGCGACAGAATGGAGGCAATGGAGAAACAGCTGTCTAGTCTTGCCACATTGGGCGATAAGATTAAAGACTTAGAAGACCAAATGTCCCACCTTGATAGAAACTTCGTGGCGCTTAGGGACAAAGTAGATGATATAGAAAATAGGAGTCGCCGAAATAACCTAATCATCTATGGTCTTTATGAACCCAAGAATGAGACACATGAAGAATTGGAAAAGAAATTTAATAAGGACATTGTAGAAGAAAAACTGGGACTTAAAGCGGTCAGCATTGAGCGAATTCATAGGTTAGGCCGCAGTATGGAAAATAAAAATCGCCCAATTGTAATAAAGTGTCTGGATTATAGAGAAAAGCTGTCAATTTTAAAAGTTTCGCACAAACTTAAAGGCACTTTATTGTCTATTGCGGAAGATTTTTCGCATCATGTCCGTGAGCAGCGAAGGATGCTTTGGAAAACTGCTCAAGACGAAAAGGAAAAAGGGGCTAAGGTAAAGCTTATCTATAATAGGCTAAGTGTAAACGGCGTTATGTACGGTTGGGACAGTGACAAGAAATGCCGCTTTCAGTTGAAAAGGGATAGGCGGGTTTGACAAAGGCAAAATGATGATCGATTCTTGAAACTTCTTAACATCAATTGTAGGAGCGTAGTCAATAAAAGCACAGAGCTTGAGGGGCTAATTATTGCCAACGATCCTGATATTGTTATACTGACTGAGACATGGCTCAGTGATGAAATATACGATAGTGAATTCGTTCCATCAGGATACCGAGTTTACAGGAAACACCGTGGTAGTAGGGGTGGTGGAGTTTGTATAATCTGCAAAAGTGCGCTTAACGTATTCTTGATGCCTGAAGTTGCCTACATTGAGTGTTTATTCTGCAAAGCCTATAGTGGCGGCCTTAGGTATATTGTTGGTGCCATGTACAGACCCCCTAACTCTGATGCTTCTACCATGGATGTGTTGAAGGAGTATTTATGTGACCATGTCAAACCTGATGATCGGATAATCCTATCTGGTGATTTCAATTTGCCTGATGTTGACTGGCTAACAATGTCCCCCAAAATTCGTAATGACAAGGTAGGAGAGGCAATGCTTGATATTGCTTTTGCCTTTGACCTTACTCAAGTTGTTGAAGGCTTCACAAGAATTCAGGATAGCAGTAAGACTCTACTAGATCTTTTCTTCGTAAGCGGTAGCATTTTCGAGAACGCCACATCTCAAATCATGCCAGGAATTTCCGATCATCAGGCCGTCCTCCTTAGCCTCAGCAATGTTAAAGTCGTCAAAGCTAACGAAGCTTCGTATTTTCGAAACTTTTCCAGAGCCGATGACGAAGCTATAATAGACGTGCTTTCGTTTCATCTAGATAATTTCTCTCGCAGTGATGCAAATGTTCACAATCTTTGGGCTTCTTTTACGAAACTTGTACATGAATGTATTGAATATTTGTGCCATTGATACGCAAGAAAAACAAACGTGTGAATGCATGGATAAGTCGTTCTACTATACATTTGCAGAGAAAATTAAAGAGGTTAAAGAAAAAACGTCGATCTGTAGGCGACTGCGTAAACCTGGATTCCAAAATTTCAGATTTGTCTCACAAAGTTAAAACACAAGTTGCAGCTGACAAAGACAAATATTTTTCAGTTTCATTACCTAGTTTCATTACTAGTTCGCCGCAGAAGTTTTGGCAAGCAATTTCCCCATCTTATACTGATGTGGATGCTTTTACCATTAATGGTGTCCAAATTACTGATGCCACAAAAATTGCAAATGCATTCAATAGACAGTTTAGTCCTGCTTTACTAATGATGATGACAAACTGCCTAATTTTGTGTCACCATTACCGCCGATGCCTGACATTACCGTAAGTGAAAAGGGAATTTTCAACATGCTCTTGAAACTTGATGTGAAAAAATCTGGTGGTGCGGACGAAATACCCAATGCCTTTCTCAAAAGGTACGCTGAATGGGTTGCCAAATATCTTTGCATTCTTTTTACAAAATCGTTGAAAGAAGGACAGCTGCCGATCGATTGGAGGACAGCCAAAGTGAAATCACTTCATAAAAAGGGTAAGAAAGATGAAATTAGTAATTATAGGCCAATATCACTATTGTCAACAGTTTGTAAGTTGCTCGAGCATATAGTTCATAATCATATTTCGGAATTTCTAACTGCTCATAATGCCCTATCCGAGTCTCAACATGGATTCAGAAGAGGCTACTCTACTTGTACCCAATTAGTTCAGACCGTTTATGATTTTGCATTGATAATTAATAATGGTGAGCAGACTGACGCAATTTTTATGGATTTTTCAAAGGCGTTTGATAAGGTTTCTCACAAAAAATTAATTTTTCAAACTAGACAACATACTCAAAAACAAGCAGTTAACTAAATGGATTTTATCTTACCTTCATAGCCGGCAGCAATATGTTGTATTTAAAGATAAATGTTCTGAGAGGGTTTCTGTGGAATCTGGCGTCCCCCAGGGTTCGGTACTTGGACCGCTTCTTTTCTTTATATATCAATGACATTGTGAATGACATACCGTTAACATAAAACTCTATGCAGACGACTGCGTTATTTACTCCGAGGTAAAAAATTCTAATGACCAAATAAAGTTAAATGCCGCATTTCAAAAAGTTAAATCTTGGTGCGACAGTTGGCAGATGCCCATAAACTTTGAAAAACCGTATTATGCGCATTTCACACAAAAAAGAGCCCCTCTCGTTCCAATATTGCTGTAACAATATATACCTTGCTGAGGTGCAGTATTACAAGTATCTAGGGGTTTACATTACAAACAACTTGACGTGGAACAAACATATCGATTATGTTGCAGCTTGTGCTAACACAAGACTTTCATTTCTTAGGAGAGTTCTCAAGCACTCCACTCCCACTGTGCGCTTGCTGGCGTACAAATCAACAGTTCTACCCATTCTAGATTATGTAGTCGTTATATGGGATCCTTTTACGTTGACTAATAAAAAGAAGATTGAAAAAATACAAAGAAAGGCAGCCCGTTTTATATACAACAGTTATGGTCGCACATCTGTTAGTGCACTGCTAGCGAGAGCTAATCTTCCACCAATAACTGAAAGAAACCGAATTTCTCGTCTCAAATTTTTATATAACTAATTAAGAAGCACTATAATATAGACACCAGCAAATTATTGTCTTTCTCCTCTGGGTATCCGACAAGGCATCGCCATAACCTCTCCATTACGCCCTTTCAAACACGCAATAACTGCTTCACGTATTCATTTTTCCCGAGAACAGCCGGGGAATGGAACAACCTAACTAATGACGTTGTTTTGCAGCCGTCACTTGAAAAGTTTGCCTTGTGTTTAACTACAAATATATGTGTGCATATGTGTGTATGTATATGTATGTATATGTGTATATATTTGAAGATGTGTAGAATTATCACCCGTGTTTTTTCCAATCCTTGCGTATGTGACTCTGTTTCTGGAATATTTATTATCCTGTACATTTTGAATTGTATTTTGTCGCCATGGTTGATCATGTATTCGTGAATTTTGTATATCAGTTTTTCCCTTTTTTTGTAATTCCGAGAACTGTACTTTGCTTCCGTATTTTGTTCTTGTTCACCTAGGAATATTTATGATTGTACTTCCCACCCTGCTATAATCCCTCATGTGGGATTGCAGTATCTACAAATACGCAGACGATGTGACACTGTGGATAAACAGGGGTAGTGACGGACATATTGAAAGCGCACTTCAGGCGGCTATAGATACCATCGAACAATATCTCGAACCACTAGGATTAAAATGCTCGGCAGAAAAATCAGAGGCTCTTTTTCTACCATCGCAAAAAAGGAAAACAAACAATCCCCTCGGCAGGGGTTGTGACATCGCTTTGCGAGTGAATGGTGGTGCTATTCCAACCGCAGACAGTATTAGAATTCTAGGGATGCGCATACAAGCAAAAGGAAAAAAACACTGAAACTATCCGGAGACTCGAAGCTATACTGCGAACCAGACGTGCCGCCTGCTTAAGCGCATTTCTAACAAGAATGCGGGAATAAAGGAAGCCAATCGTTTAAGATTAGATCAAGCTTTCGTGATAAGCCGTGTACTATACGTTGCCCCTTATCTTAAATCAGGTAGAGCAGAAAAAGATAAAATTGAAGCCATTATAAGGAAAGGCATCAAGACTGCGCTAGGGCTTCCTCCGAACACCTCTACGGTCAAACGTCTAGGCCTGGGTGTCTCCAACAGTTTAGATGAACTAATAGAAGCCTCCATGATGTCACAGCACCAAAGACTTCTGAGAAGTAGAACCGGGAGAAAAATCATGGAGCGCTTGGGGTTCGAGCCCACGGAGTGTTCCAGGCAGACCGCTAGCATACCTAAATCAAATAGGGCAAGACTGAAAATTATAGCGCTGCCGAAAAACATGCATCCGGCGTTTCATGAAGGCAGACGCAAAGCTAGAGCTGTAACCCTGCAGGCGAAACTTGAAGGTCGATCTGGCGTGCTTTACACGGACGCTGCAGAATACGAAAGAAAGGGAGCACACACAGCGGTAGTGGTTCGCGAGAACGGGGACCTGGTCTCGTGCTGCACCTCCAAGAACACAACCATCACAGAGGCAGAAGAACTTGCGATTGCTTTGGCAATAGCTCAAAAAGGCACTCGAGTGATTGTTAGCGACTCTAAGTCAGCCATTAAAAACTACGATATGGGCAGGATCTCCGCTACAGCCGTCAAAATTCTAAGACAAGGACCAGTACCCGCAGAGCTAGTCTCACTAGTATGGTCCCTGGCCCATCAAGGTCTGAAGGGAAATGAGAAGGCGCACGCGATCGCCCGAGGGCTCACTTTCCGGTCGATCGACGCTGACCCGCCGCCTTCGCGCGAGCAGCCCCCTCCACAAGAGACGAACTACAAACGTTTCAGGAAATCACCACACACTATAAACTCCACCGTAAGATTTATCCAGAGGCAGCTAAGCAGCTGAGCAAAAAGGAGGAAATTCTGTGGCGAAAATTGCAAAACCGGGGTGTTTCCGAACCCTCACCTGTACAGTAAACGGCACCCGGAAGTGTTCAGCTCCAGATGTGCGCACTGCAACAACAATGCGGGTTTAGTGCACATGGTATGGACCTGACCATCCTACAATGATCCAAGTAGAAACGTAGAATCTTGGGAGCCTTATTACACAGCCGTCCGTGAGCCGAAGAACAGCGTCAAGTCATCGGTCTCCCTGACCGCCGCCGAGTCCCAAGGGATTCCGGCCGATGGCTAGGGGGATGATTGGGGGCAGAGGCCGAAGCATCCTCTCCGTCATTCTAGAGGGTGCAATAAACGTTATTTCTCTCTCTCTCTGGTATATGTGCAGCTAGCAAAACCTCCGTGAGCGCATCACTAAGGGCCCAAAACATTCCAAAGTAGCGTTGACATGCGCGCACGCTGGGCACAGTGACGCTACGTTAGCGAAACGCGAGCACTCCATAGTCTGACGCCAGGTGCGACCGGCACGACCAGCGTCCGATGCCACGGCCTGACGGCAGACGGCGCGAATTGCGACATGCAGAAGTTCGCGCCGATGCGTTATGCAGACAATACTGCGTCTCTTCTTTTCGTGACGGACGGACGTCTGACGCGCTGAAACGCGCATGCGTCAAAGCAATGCAGCGCGGCACGTGTCTGCGAGTATATATATGGCAGGACCGGTGCCTGGCGTGGCGACGCCGGCGAGCACGTGCACCGCATCACGTTGAAATGTATTGACGCCTTGACTGTAGCATGTAGTCTAGTTATCACATGACACGCATCTACTGATTATCATGTTTGCACCAGTCGGATACTTTCGTCATCCATTGACGTCACGGAATGATAAATTCGATATATGTGAAGCTTGCGAAACAGCTGCGAGCGCATCATGAGTGCGGCATGCAGTGACATGCATGCCGTGATTACCATGTTTGAATGTATCATTTACCTATGTCGTCTGCTCGCGTCGCGTAATACCCAGTTTGGTACATGTGAAGCTAGCGAAATGTCCGCGAGCGCATCATGAGCGTGGCATGTAGTCATGTTGTTATATGACACGCATCTCATGATTATCATGTTTGCATCAGTCACATACATTCGTGCTCCATTCACGTACAGTAATACCAAAGTTGGTATATGTGACGCTAGCGAAACGGCCGCGAGCCCATCATAAGCGTGGCATGTAGTCATGTTGTTACATGATACGTGTGTCATGATTTTCATGTTAAGGTCTGTCGCTTATGTTCACCATACAATCATGTCATACCATACCAGTTTTGCGACACGTAATGTGAACGAAACCACCGTAAGAGCTAGCTGCAGGACCATGAAATGTAGATCATGACATTCATGACATACATGCCATGTTTTCATGTTATGACTAGGCAAATATGTTCTTCATGCAGTCATGTCTGGCCATGCCAAGTTTGGTATCGATTTCATTATCGAAACGGCCAGGAGAGCTAAAAGTAGTAAGCGGCTAGATAGATAGATAGATACGCTCAAAGTCGCTGAAGTTTGCTAAGAAATGCTTCGCATATAAAACGCGCGTGTGTCCTACGCTTGGCTTTGACTATAGCTTAGACTAGAGCTTCTGTACGTGCTAACGGAGTTGCGCATCGCTTTTCCTTGCGCCGCTATTCGACGAGCGCTGTTACGTGGTGCAGAGTTGCGTGACTGTTAAATTTTCCGGGCAACTCTACATGCACGATGGCGGCGCCCGCGCGTTCTCTGCCCGCACCAATTTCTTTCATCGTGACCGCCATTAGGGGCTCTTATTTTTTACGTATACTTCTTTACGTTACCGTGTCACCGGAAAAAACCTGTGCATGCGCGGGCTTTCGCAGAACAGAAACCTTTGCGTAACATGAACTACCCGCCGTATAGGCTTTACGTTTGAGACGCTATCTCGAAAATTCACCTTCGGTTGTTGACACGCGCCATATCTGCAATGCGGCAACTCGAGACATCAAGGCAAAATAATCCGAGGTGCGAGTGCCAACGCAATTAGAGGTTTTCAGCTGAATGACCAAATCTAGAACGGCTAGATCATGAAAGCCGCAAATGTGTCAACCCCGACCGAGTATATAGGTCGCGCCGTCTAGTGGGATCAAAATGAACCAGGCGATCATGAGATTGTTTTCGCAAAAACATTGTGCATCGTATGTCTAGAGTAAAAACCACACAGCGGTGTTGTTACGAATGAGATGCCTTTTCAATTAATTTAAGCCCATTTATTTAAATGCTTAGTTTAACGTTCCGCAACCACCATATCTATATGAGAGACACCTTAGTGGAGGGCTTGGGAAATTTTGACCACCTGGGGCTCTTCAACATGCACCTAAATCTAAGCAAACGGACCTCAAGCATTGTCGATACCTATATCAATATACCACCACAATGCAACAGTACACTGTTGCTCAGAGTGCGTGAATAAGTCTGTGGCACGCCACCCGCGGCAGAACATCGCACCGTAATTTTTCTCCTGCACGTGCGACAAGTGGCTTCACTGCACAGCGATTGAACTCAATGGTGGACCTATGCGCAACTCGGCTCCTGTAGGGAGCATATACAGTACCTCTAAGACGATATGGTGGTGGCACCTACCAGCGACGCGCATTGAGGCACATTAACACAGCGCCTCCAGAATCTCATTCAAGAGTTTTTTTCACGCAGCACATAAAGTAAAAGTGTCGTTCTCTCTCTCCAGACGAAAGACTATCGTCATTCCACGATATTTGCAGTAAAACTTGCAGATGCGGAGCCATTTTATGTGCGCTTATTTATATTTATGCACTGGCACCACCCACTTTGCCATGGTGGGTTTATGCCATGAAAACTTGGAACCAACATTATTACCATCACGACGACCAGTATGTGCTGTTGTGGCAACGTCAACAAGCGCACCGTCACAGGAAGAACGACAGGGCTTTTATGCGAGTGTGAGTAGATCGCCCATTTTGCTTTTCATTTCGTTTTCATTGTGGAAGCACCATGTGGCCCATGAATACACCTGCAGCAGAGGAAAAATGAACCTTAGCTTGTGCGAAAATGGTGAGTTTCGGTGTTGCAGTTACCGATATGATGCCAGAACAGCCATACACGGCCCGTATGGCTTCTCATGTAATGGCAAAGTCAATAAATAGTTTGTGCAGCTTCATGGAAAAAGGGCTAAATGATTGCTGTCACCACTCGGGCCCTCCAAGTCGGAATATGTTTCACCTAGGGAAATATATCTCGTTCCGTGGTACGCAGGACGTGACATTAGAAAACTCAGCATAACATTCTTTTCTTGTAATTTCACTCTAACGTTTTAAGCATACAAAGAAGGAAATAGGTCTGTTTGAAAGAACAGGGCAGTAGGAGTGCGACATAGCGCTTCAACTATCGGTAATGACAGCGCCTATATATTGGCTAGTAATATGATGCGGCTATGTTTTATAGCTATGAATTTGCGTGAAATATTCATCGAAGAAAAAAAGGGAGACTGATCTTCGAGCTAAATATAGTGTCACATAATTTTCGCCGCCTCACGTCTCCAAGTGACTTAAGACAGCAGTTTCCACCCTAGCCCCTCTTCCACCTCAATCCCACTCCACCACACCTCCCCACACGTAATGCTACTGTGTGCGAACATTGTTCATATCTGCGAAATGAATGTTGCTGTAGCGATGCGCAATATTGTTTTCACAAGTCGTGTACTCATTTATTTAGGTCATATAAGTAATTTAGGCTATTTCAATGGACATATCAAATATTTTTTCTTCTTCGAGGCAGCCAACCGAATAAGTATTTTCTCAAACGTTTCTTTCTTAAATAACTATTCAATCCAGGCTCGCATAAACGCTGCGGATGATGATACAATGTATGAGCACGCGTTATCAGAAGAAAGTTTGTTCAAACTACAAATTGTATTTATCGCTAGATGCGGCGTGCCTCAGAGGAATTTGCGGAAGTACATTGCAACTGAACGCTTATGTCTGCATGCGTTCAAGTGAGCTCTGTAGCACGCGTGGGCATCTCCCTAAGCCCAGGCAAAGCTTCTTCTCACATTCCAGGAGTCGCTTTGGCTGCATATTTGATAGAAATCTTAAACACACCGGGTGTTCAAAGATATCGACTTCAAACGTGATGGTAAACGTACTCTAATGCCACTGAACTGCGTGTTTAGGTATGCATAAAGAAGCTGTCTGCGCTACTGTCACTATGTAAACACCAGGAGGCGCACAACTGTGAAACACACAGTTGTGCGCCTCCGCGCACAACTGTGTATCCAAGTGAAAGAGGTATCCAAGCCTGCAGAAGTAAAACAGGGGCTTAGGCAGAGGTGTCCTTGTCACCCTTGTTATTCATGATGTACCTACAAAGATTAGAGGCCAAATTAGAGGGAAGTGGACTGGCTTCAACCTCTCTTTAGTCAAACAAGGAAAACTCATTGAACAGGCACTACCAGCATTAATGTACGCAGATGATATAGTGCTATTGGCCAACAACAAGCAAGATTTGCAGAGATTGATGGACATCTGCGGTAATGAGGGAGATAGGTTAGATTTTAAATTCAGTAAGGAAAAATTAGCAGTCATGATTTTCAATGACAACGAAGGTAGTGAGCTTAGAATACAGGAGGTCACGCTAGAGATAACAGATAAATACAAATATCTGGGCGTATGGATAAGCAATGGGACCGAGTACCTGAGGGAACACGAAATATACGCGACGACTAAAGGTAACAGGAATGCAGCAGTGATGAAAAATAGGGCACTGTGTAATTGCAATCGGTATGATGTTGTGAGAGGAATATGGAAAGGGGTCATGTTGCTGGGCTGACGTTTGACAATGCGGTCTTGTGCATGAGATCAGAAGTTCAAGCAAGATTAGAAATTAAGCAACGTGAAATAGGTAGGCGTGCTTTAGGAGCTCACGGGAATACACCAAATCAGGGAGTACAAGGTGATATGGGATGGACATCGTTTGACGGCAGGGAAGCTAGCAGCAAGATAAAATTTGAGAAGCAAGTGAGAGAAACGGGGGAGGAGCGTTGGGCTAGGAAGGTTTTCAGCTACTTCTACATAAAGAATGTCGATACAAAATGGAGGAAGCGAACCAGGAAATTGACTGGTAAATACTTAGAAAACAGCAGGTGGCGAAACCAAAAAGAACTGTCGGTTAAGAAGAAAGTGAAGGAAACGGAGACTGACATGTGGAGAATGGGCATGATTAAGAAGTCCGCACTAGAGATCTATCGAATTTTAAGCAGGAAATTGCCAAGGAAAGGATCTATGATAATACTCGGGGTAGTTCTCTACTGTTTGAGGCCAGGACGGGAGTACTGTGAACCAAGACATATCGGGCCAAGTACGAAGGGGTAGACACAGTATGCAGTGCGTGTGGAGAGGAAGAAGAAACTACCGAACTCTTGATAATGTTTTGTAAAGGGCTTCACCCTATAGTTCAGGATGATGGCACAGAGTTTTTCAAAGCACTGGGGTTTAGGGGCCGGGAGGGCAAAATAGACTTTAAGCGGGTAGACTTAACTTGAAGAAGGTTATCTGATTGGTGGCTAAAGTCAAGGCACGAGTGAAAATTAAACTCTTCACTGCAAAGTACGAATCCTCAAACTCACTTTTTAAAGAAAAAATAAATCTAGTTTTTGGTTCATTAAGTATTACGGCTTGGTGGCGCTGGCCACCGCCCGATCTGAAGGGTACAGCCATATCCATCCATCCATCCATCCATCCATCCATCCATCCATCCATCCATCCATCCATCCATCCATCCATCTGTCCGTCCGTCCATTCATCCATCCGTCCGTCCGTCCATCCGTCCGTCCGTCCGTCCACCGCTTTAAGGCAATGCGCAAAGCAGGACTTCTCAAGTAGAATGTAGTATACTCTGATATGTCGGAAGTTTAAAGCATTCGTGATGTAGTATGCGTAGCCTTATCAACATCGTTCGTACTGCTGGTAGACTCGTCCCACTTGCAGATGGGTTTCGCTTCATTGATGTGAAGGAAAGCGAAGGCCCGATAATTGACCGTAATCAATATTTACATGACTGCTCCACGTCTTTCGATTTCTTGCTCGACGACGTATCAGAAACTGAAGCATCAAAAGTCATACTCATTGCCAATCTCATGCAACTATATCAAGCGGAGTTAGAATTTCAGAACGCAGAATCTGATTTTAGCGGGCAACCAGCGCTTGTTATGAGTCATATTTCAGTGGCGGTTGGGGCGGTGGCATTGCGCGTGACAACACCGGCCCACGGGTGTATATAAATCTGTCTTCCAAGACGATCTGGCCATGCGCGTAAGTTAGTGCGCCGCGTGGGAGTATTTAAAGATATTATTTTACAGAGCTTCTGGTGTCGGTGGTGCTGGGTGTGAGCAAATAATATCATCCTGTAAGTGATTGAAAAATTGAGAATGTTACAACCAAACTAAATAAAAAACTGAAACGCGAGTGAGGATCGAACGCAGGTCGTCTGCGAGGCAAGCATATCTTTTGCTACCACAGAGCCTCAGTACTGCTATGAACTGTTCGAAAAAAAAAACAGACAACCTGAAGGCCATATAGTGGGAAGACTCCTTTTAGGCCATGTTATTGCGTGAGAGAAGCGTGGAATCACGCCATCCGTCAAAACATGTCAATTGCGCACTGACTTCGTGTTTCAAAGGCCGACAAATTACAATGTTCCCAGGCATACCTAATCATCATCAGATGCAAAAGCAGCAACAGAGTTAGCAGAGGTGTAGGTTCGCAAGTTGCCTCGCGGGCGAGTAGTGGGCCCATTGCTGATTCGAAAAACGAATACTTTCATCTTAGTGAGCTTTGAACAACTGTACTTGCAGCTGACTTTCCAGGATAGCTTGCAACAGCCAATGTCACGTGCAAGGCCGTTCGCTTGCTAACAGCATGGTTGAGAAATTTACGGAGAACCAAAGCGAGGTTAGCAATTGAAAAATTGATGTGCTTAGGGCCGGATTACTCTGTTGCGTTCTACTCCTAAATGCGAAGCTGAAGCATCTTGCGAATTCTGCAATAAAATATGCTCTCCCGATCATGGGCTTGCCTCTAGATGAGCGATTTTTGACATGACACTCTAGTCTTTAGTTGAGGACACTTGTCATGCTACCGCAGTTATTTTGGCCTGGATATGACGGTCGTTGTTGCCTGCAGCAACTGAAGCGTTGCGGGGCGAAGCACGGGAATGAACTTTATATTGAAGGCATTGAAGAAAGGAACATTGTGGAATGCGTTGGAAAAAAAAGAAAAGAAAAAATGGGTCTGGCACACTCATGCTATGGAATAATTGCTCCCATTTTTCTTGATAGGGAAAGTGCTCCAAAACTGTTATATTTCATCTTGCAGCATTATACCATACCTTCCTTCTGAAAACCATTGAATCGAAAATGGTATATTCAAAACAGTAAATCAATGATAGCCATCTTATCAATCGTGTGGGCTGTTTTATATTTGGGATCACCAGAGCCAAGTGCGTATTCTAACTTCAGGCTATCAACTGTTTTCGGTGAGTCTCTGTTGTAAAACGCGAGATATGTCTTGTTTCACTATAGAGGCCATGGATCGCTTCCTCGTCCACGCGCGGCTCGTGCTCTGGCAGCGTGTTGCTGTCCAGATGCTCCGGCGGCACTGGTTTGCCTCTATCATCGAGCTGCTGGCCACCGTGGCCTGCTTCACGCAAGTGGGCCGCATTGCTCCGAGGCCAGGAGAGCTCGGCAACTTCACGACAGCCCAGCTGTTCCCGGCGCGATACGCATTCCCGGGCGAGTGGCCGACATTTGTGGTTTACCAGCCGCCGTCTGCGTACGCTGAAGATCTGCTCGCCTCGTACCGAAAGCGAGCAGGTGGGGAAAAATACTTGTGTTAACACGGTAAAAATTAAGGAATCCGCAATTCCCAATGAACACAAATGCAGCACTCATACAGACCAGCCACGCTGGTCTAAAGGTTTCGGCGCTTGACCACTGACTTGAAGGTTGCGGGATCGAATTCCGGCTATGGCGGCCCCATTTTCTATAAAGCCGAAATTCTTGAGGCTCATGTACTTAAATATAAACGCATGTGAAAGAACCCCACATCGTCGGAATTTGCGGAGCCCTTCACTATGGGCCACGCTCATAATCATATCGAGGTGTTTGAACGTTGAACGCCATAACTAACTAAATGAATAACTAACTCAGACAGAGCACAAATAACGAGCAACTGTTACCGCTCTTCGGCGATGCGAGTGAACTTCCGCCTTCCTGTCCCCCTTCTCTACCTCACCCCCCCCCCTCCTCCGGTGTACATGCCTGTATGTTAGGACACCCACAATACTTTTACCCAGCAGCAGAAAGAAAAACGCTGGCCTGGATTCGCGTGTGAATGGGCTACTCATCCAGTGGCCGGGCTTGACTTCGTATTTTTTGCACACCGCTTTGCGACCATGAACAATGTCGCGTCTGGGTGACCAGTTAAACTGGATACGAAAAAAATGAATTGGCTCTGCATCACAAAAAAAGCTGCAGAACAATAAACACCACCAAAAAGGACAAGATGTAGATTGCCATTGATCATAAGACCACGTGGGCTAGACGCTACCCAAATACTACCTCTTCTTGAATTTTCCCTGTCGTCAAGTCAGTGCTCTGTCAGCTTGCAGAAATCTTTGCCTCACAACTTCTGTTTCCGTATTTCGTGAACGAAAATTGAAGCTACTTTAAATAATAACAAATTATCTGGTTTCACGTCTCAAAGCTATTATATCATTATGCGAGATGTCGTAGTGAGAGGCTCCAGAAAGTTCGACCCCCTGAGGTTCTTTACCGTGTCCGTAAGCACAGCACACGAGTCTGCAGCATTTCGCCTTCATCGAAATACGGCCGCCACGTCTGAGATTCGATGCCGTGACTACCGGATCAGAAGCGGAGCACTGTAACCACAATATGGATGAAAGCACTACACTTGTGGCCCTCCAGATCTGTTCTTACTCACCGTAAGCGCCGCCGCAGTGGTCAAAAGGCTAAGGTACTCAGCTGTTGACCCTCAGGTCGCGGGATGGAATACCGGTTCGGCGGCTGCATTTTCGATGGAGGCGAAAATGCTGTAGGCGCGCGTGCTCAAATTTGGGTGCACGTTAAAGAACCTCAGGTTGTCAAAATTTCCGGAGTCTTCCACTAATTAGTCTCTAATAATATTATGATGGTTCTGGGACGTTAAACCCCACATATATATCTACTCCCCATAAGATGTAGTAAACGTGTCGCCGGTGTACGTGCACATAAGCATGCCAACAGCGAAGCAACGTAAACTCACTGTTGGCCCGTGACGGGTGAACAGAACCGACCATAGCCGATCATAACCAAGAAAGAGTACTTGCTCTCTTCGAACACTTCCTCCTCAACTTCGTCTACAGTTGCGCTCCTACAACGTGTGCGATGATGTGTTCGGCACGGCGTGTAATCAATCTGATGAGCGCGAGAACGAGTACAGAGAGAAAGGTAAAGAGACGGAAAGAAAGCGAAACGCAAAAATTTCTGGTAAGAAAATTTCTTGCCGTCACGGTATTCCAACCCGCGTACGCACAATGTGTAGGCGAGCATCTCAATTACTGGTGCTACACAGGCACGTTTGAGAAGCCTTGTGTAGTAAAGCAAGGGCTTGGAAAAAAAACTGAGGGTGAGGAGTAAGTGTGTGAGGCTGAACAGGAGAATAATGCGTAGAAAGAATGAGAGAAAGGGAAATAAAGTAGGAAAAGGGTAGAAAGAGAAATAAATAGACAAAAAATACAGAGGAAGAAAAGAAGAGACACAACAAAAAAGATGGAACCGGCAAGACAAGACAACAAACAGATAGAAAAACACAAAATAGAGACATAACAAAAGCCAGACAAAAAAGAGCAAATGCGAGAAAAAAAAACGGACGAGAAAGCAGACGACCCAGCTATACGCTTCTTCAAGATAGGTAGTACCACTGCGACTGCGAAGCTTCCTTAATTTTTAAATCAAACATACAAAATTTACTCAAGATCTTATCGACTGTCGGGATGATTTTGATCTTCGGATGAAATGACATTCCTTCGTATCGTCATTGTTAGAGCAATTTATATAATGCACTTTTTTGAACCATGTACAAGATCATTCTCGGCTTGCACCCACAATCTGCAAGTCATTATCGCCCTATGCCTGATAACCATTTCGTTACCGAAGTGAACAAAAAGAATCGCGCGAGATAAAAGAAACAAAGGAAGCAATAATAGGCAGTTACGATTATGAGTTGGCTTGCTGTACCAACTTCTGGAATCGTACTTCACTTTATGTTTCTACAACCGGTCACCTATTCTACTTTGTGTCTTGTGTATTACAACGGCTACTATAACATAACATAGATTTCTACTTCCGGTCTCTGAATTCTAGTTAGTACGCGGCAATTCGGGCAATGTAACAGCGCGCCGCTGCATTTATTTCATTGGAACTGAATATTTGAGTTCTCTTACAACAAGTTTGTCTCAATATCCCTTCATACCTCAAATAGTTGTGTGTGTGTGTGCAACTCGCGTTGTCTACACTTGCAGAAATCTTCGAGTACCTGAACGTGCGAAGTCCCGTGAAGGCCGTGCGAAGTGAGCTGGAGCTTCGGGACGCGTGCAGAGTGCAAGTGCGCGAGGCTTTTGAGCGAGACTACGTGCTGTGCGTCAGCTTCCACGGGGGTGCTCTCCCCGATGGCGTCAATGGCAGCACGGGCTTTCCGTCACTGAACTACATGCTGCACATGTTTGCTGGCGGATTGCCCAAAGTCGAATTTCGGGAGCCCATTGAATTTGGTGACCAGGAGCCTACGTACTTAGAGCTTAAGTTGGGTCACCGTCCCTAAACATAAATATGGACATTTACGGTTGAAGGTAGCGAGTTTTTGAATAATGACTGTATCGTGATTACACGATTTGTGCTTTTGACATCTCTTTGATGAAGAAAATAATGCTAATGAGTTAGAAGTTCTTAATTGACAGGCAGTAACGACAATTGATGGCAAACTTTTATTTGAGCGATGAACTTTTTTACAGACCTTATTCAAAAGCTCAAGTGTGGATTGACACTCAACATCTCGCACTCGTGGATCGAAACGCACGATTCAAGAAAGAGTGGTACACGGTGAGAACATTTGTTACACACAATATTGGGACTTTCCCACTACGTAACAAAAAAAGTTTAAGCGGCTATGGTTTTATTCGTTGAGAGATTGAGTTACCCTAAGGCCAGCACACAAAAATTTTTTATTAATATTACTCCAATAGCGCGTGTCATAGCGATGTGTCTTCGTTGGCTGCTTGGCTATTCAGCAAACTACCCGGTCCTCGTATAGCGGCCACCCTTGTCTGTCGCTAAAACACAGTCTTGAGCTCAATGCAGTCTAATTGCTAAAGCAATAAAAAAGGGAGGAAAGGGTTCTGGACAATAATTTTGATGTTTCTTTTGGAGAATTTCCTAGAAATTGTTTCCTAATAATAGATGCCGATGCAGGTAAGTTGGAAGGAGGGAATTTATGCAATCAGGCCTATCGGTTGGTTCTAAGCTTGTTCACGTTCTTATTTATTTCGACTAAAGCGAGAGTGATAAACTTTCAGAGGCGCCTTAGATAAACTAGGGTGTTTCATTGTTGACGATTATCTCATTTTCTGCAGCCGCGAGAACTGCTATTCCGTGGTAGCCCCAGTTAGCGAAAGGTTTGAATTAAACGGAAAAGGACTGGACTACACTAAAGAATTACCTCACAGTAAAAGAATACAATTCCCAGATATTAGAGTTGATAGCGCGGGTTCCTCTCTCCACCTTTCGGCAACGGCATCGTAGTATCAGTTAAACTAGGCAACAGTCATTCAGCGTCGATTCTCTTCAAAGATGTCCAGTATACTTGTTACATCTAACTGAGTTGGATGCCACCATTAACTGATAAGATTGTGCAAACGAACCTACTGCATGGGATTCACTCAGTGTACCAGGCTACTCTCTTCTTCAAGATCATGGCACAAGCATTGGTTTTCAGAAACCTCATCTTAACGCGCGACTCGTGCACAGTTTCAGGAGATGAAACAATACTCCTGAGCTTCTCACACTTCGTCCCCTTGGCTTTGTCGCTTCTCAAGAAAGACAAGTGGCCCGACTGTAGTCTAAAACACCTTCTATAGAGCTTCATAAAAGCGAAACACCTCGAAGGGCATACTGTTTTTAGTGACTTCATGTTCATACCCATGGCCAAGCACACGAGACGAAACTTCTGGTGCAGCTCTCGCGACAACTTTAGCGTGGCAGGAAAGTTTTCAACAAAATATTGACTTACGTTGAGCGTGCTCTTTTTTGATTCCACCTTCTCAAGTGTTGTTCAAGGATATGTGAAGTGAAGCACCTTGAATTCAGAGTTGGAAAGTTGCTAGTCTTGCAGACTCTCATTGTCGTGGCTGTCTGAAACTGTTCTCTCTAGCACGCGCACGCAAAACAGCACATAACAATCACAAACACACACCCGATACTCTGTGTGACTGCAATCCACTCAAAGAAATCGCATGCTTTTGGTGCGCCTACATTTGTCGACCAGATCACGTCTTTTGCTTTGTGCGCGACAATGCCGCAACGAAATCTGAAATGAGTGCGGTCACCAACATACTCTCGAGGCATGGTAAACTTTAATTATGTCAAAGCGGAAGTTGCATAAATTAGTGCTGAGAATTAGTCCTTTCGATAAAGAACTGAACACAGTCATATTGCCCCTTGCAATGAGAGTTTATCGAATAAATACGAGTTGTCAGAAATTTAACCACTAAATATTCATAGAGCTTTTTGGGATAAAAGAAAAAAAAACGTGGAGACCGAAGTATAATGAATTAACCTTAGTTATAGCCACTATGTCCCGGAGACATACACTAGTATGTCTCCGGGACATAGTACAACTTGAAGCACACTTGCATCGATTTGCTCACATGAGTGCTTGCATTCCGATGCAGGTTTATACGCGGCAGTTCCCGCAAACTGCCCTACCTCTGGACAACCGCGGCTACCGGGAGAAGGTGTTGCTCTTCCTGGCGCTCTCATATTGCGTGCCGTTCTGTCTCCGTGTCAGCAGCGCCGTCACCGAGGCTGCGTCGGGTCTCCGGGTATGACAGCTTATCAAATTTATGCTTCACGAATACGCCCAGCAAAGCTACTGGCAAGATGAACTCACAAAACTTGTTGCTGAGATGCGCTGTAATGGTTCGCGCAGAGAAAAGACGAGGAACACACACGGGCACTCACGAAATAAAACAAGTTTAGTCAAATACACTAAACGCTAGAAAAACAAAAGCATGCAAGGAGTAAAATGTACTTAGACTGATGAAAAATCGCTGGAGCTCCACGCAATATGTTGAATTGGTTGGTTAGAAAGAGATAGACACAAATTTATTCAAAAAGGGGGAAAAAATTGCCTGACAAATTCTGCAGAAATATAGACAAATATCCCCACCTTGGCGTCGGCCATGAGCCCTTGGGCTCTGGTGACTGCCGAGGCTCGCTGGATGACCCACAGTTTGTCCTGGAAGGCGTGGCTGAGCAGTGCACCCTCCCAGTGCGTTAGGTTCGAGGCTGCGTTACCGTGTGAAGCTCCACCTCTCACATTCCTATATGTTCTGGGTTGCCCTGGCCTGGAAAAACTTTCAGCGTGACCGATAAAGCTCTGCGTAGCAGAGATTGAAGTTCGACAGGTTCAGAAACATTCCTGTCTGCAGCTGGCACCACGTCACCGCCTGATTATTGTTCATTTTTTGGTGTGGTGGCAGAAATTTCCTCCTGGCTAGTCTATAATGCTGGGTAATATCTGTAAATCTGGTGAGGCAATCCACCCACTCTCGGTCCTCACCCGACGCGTCAGCCTAAAAATAAAATGCAGCTTCTTCTTTGGAACGGCATGCGGTGCCGGCCTTTGTTGTGTACAAGAGGGTCATGCTATGTAGCGCTCGCAATAAGTACAATAGCGCTATTAATCTAAAGAGCACACAATTTATGAGGTAAAAGATCGTCGTGTCTTTAAAGATTATTATGCTTAGCTGAAGTTTATCCGGAAGCGCACTTTTTTTTTCGTGCGAAAACGAACAACGCTTACATGAGTTTGTATGGGAAACTTGCCTATTTGGAATGCGACAAATGTGCTTAGCGTGAATGCGATTGGCTTGAAAATTTCATCAAATTCCCTTTGGTTGAGTGTAGCGGCATTCGTCGATAGAGTGATTAAATCCAATTTTCGCGGAACGACTGATGCTTCGTATCGCGCACAATGTACTGAGACGGCTTTCTGCTCTCCCATAGTAGAGTACCAAGAACTCGAAGTCGTGAACCATTTTAGAGACGATGAGGACCTTCGACGCAAAAATTTTGGTCCGTCTGTCTGCCCACTTGTTGCTTTTTCGCCCTTAACGGTACCCTAAACGGCACCAAAGTGGCCGAACGATACCTCAAAC
>NW_023611810.1:0-71459 GCF_013339725.1 Rhipicephalus microplus | reverse complement strand
GCGAGAACGACACGTAGCATCTACGCCTGGAGATGAAAAGGTGCATGACCATCCCGCTGCAGTGAGTGCGACCCCGCTGGTGATGCTGCGACCTTTTCCTGTACATAGGACGATCTAACACAACTGGCATTGCGAACGGCGCCCAGGCTCAAGCGCGATTTTGTCTTTGAGGACGTCGTCGGAGATAAAGGTCACATTCCTTCTTCAAACTAGTCAAGAACCATCTAGGCTGCTTGCCTGGGCGCGCGATCCCTCATGAAATGAGATCTTTAAACAAAATACGACCAGAAGATGTGGTGATGGGGAAATAAAAGAAAAACATCTCGCCTTCGTGTAGGCTGCCATAACTGAGTAGCCATGGTGAGATGAGGTGGTGCCTATGGAGAAGACAAGACGGACGAAGATAGGACGTGCCCACTCATTCCATTTAATCTCATCCAGCGTCCTACTGAGTGTGATGGTGACGAAGCGCAATCCGAAGGAGCATCAGTGCTACCTTGAACACTTCGCGTGCGTGAACGTGGCCATCTGTGAACAATTGCCAAGAAAACTACGAAGAAAAGAGAGGACGATAAGAGTTATGTGTGCGTGCGTGCGTGTGTATGAGGTGACAGAGTGAATAAGGCGTGCCTGTTTGCGCGCATCGGCGAGAAACAGTACTAGCACAGGTCCACACTAATGATTTTGTTCTGATTTTTCACGACTATTTCTCCATCTTTCCCGAACTATTTCTTTTTGACAGCTGTCCTGGCTGTGTCCTTCATTTGTTCCCCATCTACCTGGTTTTTAAGACTATTTTGTTAACACCCCAAGAGTTCAGTACATCTTCGTATATAAATGCATCATACGGACTTACGGCGCAGACATTTAAGCTCTACAATAAAATATATAATTATTATTACCATCGACCATTTTCATTGCTTGTTTCTGAATGAATACTTCAGCGGTGTGCTGTAGCTTCCGCTCGAATGCGTTACCACTACGCGCAGTTAAAGTTGAGAGAGTAACAAAATATTCTGCATGTATAGTCGGCGTCGAAATATTAGAGAGCACTGGGTGAGAGAAAACTCAATATTACAAGAATTTTTTTACTGCATTAGACCGAGCGGAACCTTTCTAATTGCGTTTTGTAACAGTCCGGAAATCTGCAATCAAAGCTGCCTCCCGGAAAAACGAAAACATTCAGCTTTTTAATCTGTTGTGGTCTTTAATCTTGCGGCACGTACGTCACCTATATGTGACCTATATTTTAGATAGACAACGTCACGGAGAAAAAAATTATCAAATCTCACGTACCATGGAAATCAAGGCATGCGAAGCATGTGGAGGGTAAATAATACCGGTGGAATTTTATTGTTGAGTGAAAGGTTACGAAATGCTGCTATAATATGTGTAAATGCTACACGCACTGGCAATAATGTTTAAAAACGCATACGTCTATATAATCAGTTGTTCACAGTCGCGTAATGATGCCAATAGCAACACGGGTATCACCAACACAAGTAGGAAGCATAAAAATGCTTACGAGGATGTTAGCCTTGGATAGTGCTACGTAGAGCAACTTCACTGGTTGGCGCTTAACTATATTTGTTGCTAACCCGACGTGACGCCTGTATCAATGCTCCCAGAATTGATGTTTCTTCAACATTACGCCTGCAGTTTTTTTTTCTAAAGAATTCCGAGATCTGACATGGCTATGTGGTAGAATACTTCATTGCCACGCCAAATTCTTGAGTTTCACTCCTGCTAGTACCTTGATATTTAAATTTCGCATTCACCTGGCTAATGCTACGTGGTCGTTAAGCAAGAGTGCCACAAGTGTAACTTACGCAGTTTTTGAAAAGATCTTGGCTGAAGTCACCGGATGTCGCAAGTAGAGACGTAAGCACGCCTCGCTGCCATTTCAGGTGTGTGGCTCTGTGAAATCTCACTAAAATTAAAAGCTGAAAAGTTTAATACCACTCTATGGCTTCCTTGAGTTTCTAGTTTGGCCATTTTCAGCCGTGGTGTTTAATTTCCCGTGGTTATCCTACAGGCAAAAAAATTGCACGCTCGTGAGCACGATATAGAAGACCAGTCATCCTTTTTACGTATGCAGTCTACCTAGGCAGCTCAGTTTTTGATATTTGATACTTGGCATGAGTGGACACCAAAGAGGAAGAAACAATTGTTCCCGTGTTATCAAATGACCCTTGCGAAAATACCAACAGTACCACGTTTGCCGCGAACATGTTTGGTGAGCGACAAAACGCACGCAAATAAAATGCAACTCATGCTGCCACATTTCGTTTCCCTCACTCCCCAGTCGTAACGTTGATTGATTGATTTGTGAGGGTTTAACGTCCCAAAACCACCACATGATTATGAGAGACGCCGTAGTGGAGGGCTCCGGAAATTTTGACCACCTGAGGTTCTTTAACGTGCAGCCAAATCTGAGCACACGGGCCTACAACATCTCCGCCTTCATCGGAAATGAAGCCGCCACAGCCGGGATTAGATCCCGCGACCTGCGGGTCAGCAGCCGAGTACCTTAGCCACTAGACCACCGCGGCGGGACAACCAGATATAAGCAGATGGTTTTGAATATATAAACGCTTCGCAAATTTAATTTTTAGTCAGCAAATTACACCGTGGCTCAGTTGTGTATTATCCCTTTCATTTTCAAAAAATAACTAATAAATGAAGTATGCTGCTGAGCCAGTGGCATCCCCGTGGCAGCCTCAATATTTTTTCAGAATTGAAACTATCATTTTCTACTTTTGCTGGCCAGGTGGTCTAAATTTCCGGAGCCCTCCACTACGGCGTCTCTCATAATCATAAAGTGGTTTTGGGACGTTAAACCCCATATATCAATCAATCATCAATACTTTTGCTGGCATACCTTCCTTGAATAGGCATAAGCGAGAACTTTCTATTTTTCAAGATAAGCGCTTGAAAGATCACACGAATTTTGCTGAACATAGTTTCTCTAGAGCGAGTAAGAGTGTCGGTGAATTATCTGAAGAAAGTTGAGAGCTTGGCATCAAAAAGTCCGTTCTACCCTGCTATGCTGTCGAAGGAAAAAAAGGAAAATAGAGACAAAGTGACGAAGGGTGAAGTTGGGCAAAGGAAGAGGGGATGTGTGCGAACAATAAAGGCGTAACAGTGTAGTTTCTCTGCTCGATAGCGTTCAGTGCAAGATTCTTGAGAAATATTTACAGACATTGCGTCTTTGGAGCCATGTGCAATTGCAATGTCCAGGTATAATAATACACAATAATAGCGATGGAGCCTCTAGCAGCGACACCCTCAGCACGTGCTCGGAATCAGTCTTGCTCAGCTGGGACCTGGAGCCCCGATCCAGGGCTGCCCAGCGGACCGAGGAAACCAGCATGAACCACAAATGATCAAATCCTTGGCGGGGTTTACACCTATAACATTGATTTACAGCGCAATTAATAAACTTCTCTGACTTGAAGTGAAGTAGCTCAACTCATGACTCTAGGAGACGCTGTGGTATTAAGTTATGCCAAGTAATTGTAATCCGTACAAGGAAGATCACAGGTTTAATTTTAGTGTAGTTATTTGATATTCGCTGGTCCAGTTTTTTTTTTTTTGTCACACGAGCATACAAATATTTGCTGGCACGAAAGGTGCGAAAGGATTCTGACAATGCACTGTGTGCACTACAATGAAAACATCTTTTTTTTAGCTACCGGCTAAAGTAAACATGACCATTCTAAAAAAAAATAAACACAATGGAGGGATACTGGAAGAAAATCAGAATGGCACGCACACTTACACGGCAAAAGAGAGAATGTGATTCAATATTTTCCCTCCCAATGCAAATGTGTGCGTTAGATTTTCGATTGGTGCTGACATGTATTTGCGCTTTATATTTGTGTTATTTCACAGAAAGGTTAAATGTGGGCACGCAGCATTGAATCAATATTGTTGTGCCAACGAGCTTTTCCTTCCGCTGCTACTGACGGGGATTTCATAGAGGCCTAAAGCAAATTTTTTGAAAAGGACTTCAGCGAGCCTGTTTTATTCCCCTTTTCTTAATTATCATAGCTGTGACGCCTAAACAATTTGTTTCTACGCTAAAGTTTTATAGTCAGGTGCGAAATTGGAACGACTACTTTGTATTCGCATATTTCGTTAATTATTATTATTATTATTATTATTATTATTATTATTATTATTATTATTATTATTATTATCTTGCCGATAATCACATTGAAGGGGAAGGGGGTAGAAATCTTGCCTCTGGTTCCATATCATTAATGACTGCTTGTTTTGCTCGGTGCAAGATGACGCAAAAAGAGGCTGCGGTTTCTCTATCTCCCACTTTTAACGCGCTGCCAACAGCCGCCGGAGTCACGCAGGCCACGTGCTCCCGTGTTCTCTTCCATAAAAGCACATTGTACATGATACGCAAAATACTAGTTACATCAGATATAAATCAATCACGTCTTGTAAATTGTGACGTTTGCTCTGAAGTACGTAGACATGATTGTAGTAGATAGTATAAACTTTGTTGTTGACATGGTGAAAGTAGGTCGGCGTCAATGAACAAATGTTACAAAAGCTAACACTACGCAAAACGAGAGTGTACAAGCGGTGGTATGACGTCATACATGACGTCACATCACCGCTTCATAATGTTTTCGCTAGGTGTAGTTGTGTCAGACTTTGCGTAAGTCTTGCTTCTCTGTATTTCTCGACATCCTGGATTCAACAAGCCACAAAGGAATAGCACTGGTTCTACGGCAATACCTACTCTTAACGGCGTGGCGTACTGCTCTGTGCGTGTATTCTTTGTATGGCCTGTGTTGAATCTGTGCTATTCACTATTCGGGATTCGGAACCAACTAGCTCCACAACGAATTTTGTCAAGTATTACTTTTTCGCTTGTGCCATGTCACAAAAGGGCCAGTAACTCACGCTAAAACGCTTCACGGTTGTCAATAGTTTTCCAGTGTCAAAGTTGCCAGAACAAGCGTCGACAGCGACAAGCAGCTCAGGAAATGACGTAATAATGTTCGTGTCACGTGACGCCGAGCCCTTGAGGCGCAAGTAGACTCTCCCGCCTACCGTGCGTCAGTTTGTTCAGAACGAAATGCTTGAATGCATGAGTCACGTGACAGTGCATGAGTCAGCTGCGAGATCATCTTTCGATTAGATCAGGGCGGGAGACACTCCACGCATGTACCATGAAGCGGTGTTTCCTCAGGGCTCACCCGAGGCACGAAGGCCCCCCTCACTGTGGTGTCAGACTGCGCCTTCATCCGGCTTGCTGGTCCGGCTTCCTGTGAAACATCCCCATGAGTGTGGGGTGATTTGCAGGAAGCTGGAGGCGTCACAGAAGAGACTGCATTGAATATTTAGGAGGATAGATGTTCCATGTGTTTGCACCAAATATTGCTTCAGTGCCTGGGGTGCTGTTTTGTGCCATTTCAGTAACATCGTCTGTTTTAGTCCTGGCTTGCAGGGTCAAAATGTCGAGCTACACGTCAAACATCTGTTCGGTTTTTTTTCCTTCATTTTTTGTGAACCGAATCCAGTTTTGTCACAGCACATAAAACTACGGAAAAGCCTGGCCGATATTACATGTAAAGGATCTCTCAGTTATGTGGTTTCTGCTCTTCTATATAATGCATTCACGCATCCTTTAGGCATCGCACACACATACAACACAAAGACCCAGGCACACGCACTCCCGCACACACGCACCTACACACACACGGAAACGCACACGAAGCAGTCATCATTCACTCTAATAAACCATCGGTGGTGACGATGGTGACGCATAACATTACAACTTCAATGAAACAATCCAATATAATGGAACAGTAAACGGCCTTCTGCCAGAAAGCTTTCCTCGAAATGACGTCATTCTGGGCAGTTTAAACTAGCTCCGTTTAGTGCACCGCTGCATCTCGCACCATTAATTCAACCACGATAGCATCTGGCACACGTGCAAGAGAGCGTTTCTGAAAATGAGGCCTATTTGCTTGATCGCCAGTGCCTCTAAGTGAATCCACGAAAATGTGAAACGTTTGAGTTCTTCTCTACGCAGTTGCTTAGTCTGCTGTGATGTGTCTGGCAGATGCCACCTAAAAAGAATTCAAGCCTTCTCCCTACTGCGTGCGTGGCCTCTGACGTCATTCAGTTGGTACACTCGTCTCTCATCAAGTAGACGTGCGCGTGAATGCTCCCGACGTTCGAGATATAGCAGGATTGTTGCTAAGCCTGATGAATCCTGTCATGAAGTGCTGATGTTTCTTTTGGTGACCGCATGAAGATGACCGTGTTTTTCTGCGTCTGTGAAGTGCTGCGAAGTGATTTGAAGGGCTGCGCTCACTGAACGTTCGTGTGCTGTACACCCGCAAGCTGTCACAATGGGGCAGTGTTGCGGGCCTACCTGTCACCGATATTGGCAACGTGCCGAAGGTTGCAGTATTTTAATTCCAAAAGGACACCGGAAAAATGAAATGAAAGCGTGCCGTCTATCGGGATGACACTCACATGCGTCCTCTCCATCATTCAAAGGTGTGTGTGTATCTATACTACTTGCTTTTGAGTAGTTTGAAAAACACGACATTTAGAATGTTTAGTTCTCTCTGTAACATTATGTCGTGTACGCTTTTGACTTGTTAGTGGAAGGCTTGACACTTTTAGCTGAGCGGCGCTGGCACAGCCTCCCGCGATAACGTATCATCCCTGGAGAGTGCTAGGAACTGCATAGCTTTCATGTTTTTGACAAGCGAACTGGCCGAGACGTCTGCTTGGCTGCAGAGTGGCGAAATGAAGTAAGCACACCATCATACTCTGCTCAACCAGCCGCGTTTTACGTTCCACCGCTCGCACGCTAAACACAACAAAAGAAGGAAATAAAAGCGCTTTGCAAAGTATTCTCAGAACAAGCGTTATTTCTTCAGGGCCGGTAAGCATTTTGCTGGTTGCGCATGGCACCTCAGACTTACTGTAATACCTGGCACCACTTTGTTTGCAACAGGGAAGGAGGGCTGGTGCATGGTGTCGTGCATTTTTTATGTACAGTACAATACGTATTTCGTTCGTACTTTTCTCTCCAGTACCTTCGCCCAATTTCTTATTCTAGAAATATGTGCTGCTGCTCTTCAACTGTATTTAGATGTCTGTACAGGCGTGAGCAAAAAGTGCAGAACGAAGGGGGATCACGTGACCGAAGCCATTGACGCGCCATCTTGCCACAAAACGCCTGCGGCGATGCGCATGCGCGTCCCGTCGTATCCGTTGGACCCATCTTTCGCTTTCTTTGGTGCGGTCACGGCGCTCGTAGCCAAAACAAATGGGTGTTACTTTCTTTGCTTCATTGAATTTGTGCCCATGTAATTTCTTGCCTCTTTTTACGTGGCGGCTGTGATGGGGCCGGTTCCAGCGCCGGGCTCACGTCATTATTTATACCAGTTCATTAGCACAACTGGGCTTAGCTTGCATGGCAAAACCTGATGAAGCCAAGCACACAAAATGAAGTTTTTTTCAGTTCAGCTAGCGTTGCTTGGGTTAGGCTGAGTTGAACTTAAATGAGCCTAGTTAAGTCAATGTAAGTTTAGCTGAATCGAATCAAGCCTAGTTGAGTCTGGTATCACCTACTAAAATCAGGTGTAAGAATAAATGAATGTTTAAGCCTAGTCCAGCTTGCTGTTTTATATTAAGCATAGTGAAGCTTCGATGCAATCAGATAGGCTGAGAAAGGTACACGTGCAGCCATGGGCGTGAGCAGGGTGATGCGAACGGAGCACCTTCCCCCCTCAGGTCACAGCAACACACGCCTCCACACAGGCTACCCCATCCCCTCCCCCAGTCATCGTTAAACATGGGTTTGCAACCTCCAAGAGCAAATCCTTGTGACACCCAGTGCAGTGAAGTCTAATTAGGCATAGCTGATCAAGCTACCATTTAATTCAGCTGAGCAAGAACAGCCCAGGTAAGGCAAACCTTATCACGGCCAAGGCAAACCTTATCACGCTCAAGGGAAATCCAAGTCAATTTCACTTGAGCCCAGAGAAGCCATACCTAGGAAGATACTAATTACCCCTTACAGACTATAGACTAATTCGCCATATATGTCTAATTAGTGTTAGTTACGAACTGATTAGGGCTCATTATTTAGCCTAATATCCGATCAAACGCACCCAAGGTACTGGTGTTTCAGCGCCATCATAAGGATTCTTATGCATAACTAATCTACTTAGGCAGCCCAAGAAAAGCGCAGATAAATCTGACAAAGCATGATTTATCATGACATTATCCAACTAATCTGTATATAGTAATGTGTAATTAAGTAACTTTTCATTACCCAATAAAGTATTCGAAGTCTAGTATTGTGTAATTAGGTAACTTTTCATTACTCAACAAAGTTTTTGAAATCAATTTTTATGAGCTCGGAGAGTGCAAGCTGAGCAAGATGCCAATTACTCCTAAGGAATTGTAATATCAATACGCTAAATTTAATGTTATTAGACTTAGGACTAGTTATAATTATTACCTAAATAATTGCGTGACAGCGACGCTCAATCGAGGTGCACCAGTTTGATGTCGGAGAATTTCGTAAATTACGCCTAGCTATGACTAATTATGAAATCTTTTGCTACGTAGGACGCTCTTGGCAGTAAATTCGTTTAATGCAAAGCAATTATTTACGCAAGCTCACACAGAAAAAGCAGCCTGAAAAATTCCAGTTTTCGTTTGTTTCAAGATTCGCAACAAAATATGTAGATTACGAGTTTAGGGGACGCGGCAAAATAATACTCTATCAATGAATGGCAGTGATGACCCGAGGACGTACCTCCTCCATTAGTGCCATTCGGGTTGCATGTAAAAGGGCAAGCTCAACTGAGAATTTTGTGCGCTTGGCTTCACCAGGTTTTGCGATGCTAGTAGCTTAGTTATTCAAATGATCTAAATAGCGACGTGATCCCGGCACTAGAACCGGCCCCGTTGCAGCCACTGCGTTAAAAGAAAAAGAAACTGCGCGAAATTTGGTGATGCAAAGAAAGTAACACCTAGTTGTCGTTTTGACTACGAGCGCCGTAACAACATGAGAGAAAGTGACATGAGGAGCTAACCGATACGAACCGATACGATACGATACGATATGCGTATGTGCACCGCAGCGGCCGTCTCGTCGCTCGATAGCACGTCGATGACTTCGACCGTGTGGTCCCGTGGTCCTAACACTTTTTCTCATGTCTGTGCCTACCTCAATGAGTTTCCTGATATGTATTATCTCAATGAGGGTCGCGCAGACCAGAAAGCTCGTGATAAAACGCTTTCTTAAATGTTTTTCACGTGTGTGAGCTCCATTTCAAGCCAACATACTTGAGGACGACTACCAAGTACACCGATCCAAGAACATGCACAACAGAGCAAACGCACTCACTCAGCTGAGCAAACTGCAGAAGCTTAACAAATTGATACTTTGTGTACGTCTTCTGAACTGTGTGGAAATAAAAATTAATAGGATTTACCTTACTTATCTCGTCCCTTTGTTGGGCCACCAAACTTTACTCTTATGAATCAGTGGCGTCTTTGATAGCGCACAATATTTTCTTAGGTTTAGATGGAATAATAAATGCTTGCAAAGAAATCACCCAAGAATTTGAAGCACAGTACATTCGTTAAACCAGTGTCAATCGAGACGCCAAGGGTTAAATCAAGCTGTGGTGTACATGAAAAATTCGCGGTGAACGTTTTATCTCATCTCAAATTACGATGGTGCATCGTGGCCTCTCAGCCTCTCGGGCGCGCTCGCTCTGTCAAAGCGCGTGACGTCACGGCGACAGTTAGCAGGTCTGATATGCGATATTGCACGTTATCGTGGCTTGAACAGTAACTACGTCTTACTGGTTTCTGAGCTGCGCATATGCGAGCAAGAGACCAGTGAATGCTGAGGAACGCTATCGACAGATAACGTTTGTGGGTTGCCTGGCAGGCTAATTGGTGACGCAATGTTCGCAAGGGTTACAGCAGACACAGGAATAAACTATACAGAGTCATTTAACCTGAACGGATGATGCCAGAGTGTATCTCCTAAACAATGTGCACTTTAATGAATACCTCTGCAGCACTGAAATGAATACTGCTCCAGAGCAGTCTCTCTTATCCTATCCTAATGCTGCTTCTGCCATTTCTGGTACTACCACTTTATTTCGTGAAGAAGTAGCCTGGTAGTGCGGCAACGTCCTGCGCGTTTCTCAGTGAGGTCAAATTCACAGGTAGCTCGCCGGAAAAAAATGTCTTTCTGCCCCCCTAAAAAATTCTATTTTGATATACAATACTTTGATAGATAAACATGCGAACGCGATATCTGCAAATTCGGAGACGCCAAAGCCTCATTAGCAATAAACGATTGAGTCACGTTTAGAAATATTAGTACGGGCTGGATCAGCTTGCAGAAATGGAGAGAAGCTTCATGTGCTTTGTATCAGAATGAACGCAGCCTAATGTGAGTGTAACTATATAAATACCTTATAAGAAGGTCTACAGCATAAAACTAAAATTCAGTTAACCCATATTTTCTAGAAGCCCTCATTCATTTCGCTCTTCTCAGAGTGCTATACTCGAAAAAAAAAACATTCAGAGCTTAGTGCGAATACAGGCTCACCCGTCCCAGTGATATCGTGGTTAGGGTTACAAGTTCGAAAAGGGAAAAATTGCGCAGAAACTTGAAAATCCCAACCAAAATTATAGTACTTAAGCAAAGGGAAGCAAAAGTAGCCAAAAGAAGCCACTTACATCATTCCACATTTTTTATTTAAGTGACTGAGTTTATTAGTACTTTTAACAAACGTGTAAATATGTGTAGCACGAACGCTCCAGAATTAAAATTTCTAAAATTCCATCATGAATTGTTGACTTAGCAATCATTTCATGCTTGGTCGATTGATTGATTGATTGATTGATTGATATGTGAGATTTAATGTCCCAAAACCACCATATGATTATGAGAGACGCCGTAGTGGAGGGCCCCAGAAGTTTCGACCACCTAGGGTTCTTTAACGTGCACCCAAATCTGAGCACACAGGCCTACAACATTTCCGCCTCCATAGGAAATGCAGCCGCCACTGCCGGGACTCGATCCCGCGACCTGCGGGTCCGTAGCCGAGTACCTTATCCACTAAACCACCGCGGCGGGGCATTTCATGCTCCGTGACGCAGTGTCCATGCTTTTGAGACATTGACTCTTCCCACGTCTGACAAAGAGCGTTTGACGATGTATGCGAAAGAATTGTGACATTATTCATGTCATAACCAGCGAGTCGTATTCGTCAAGCCATCTCACTATCCCATACTAATATTGGTTTACTACAACATATGGGAGTGATCATAAGAGCACCCAGACGTAGGCGGATAGATAGATAGATAGATAGATAGATAGATAGATAGATAGATAGATAGATAGATAGATAGATAGATAGATAGATAGATAGATAGATAGATAGATAGATAGATAGATAGATAGATAGATAGATAGATAGATAGATAGATAGATAGATAGATAGATAGATAGATAGATAGATAGATAGATAGATAGATAGATAGATAGACGGACGGACGGACGGACGGACGGATGGGTGGATGGATGGAATAATTGATTGATGCCAAAAGTGTTTTCGGTACGCAAAGAAATGCTTCGCATTTTAAAAAAAGCCTCCGGTAAGAGAAGTGCCTTTTAAATCGCTGTTGCCTACTTTGAAGCACTAATTGTGGCCGCCTTCACAATAATTCATTAAGAAATGAAGAACCCAGAAATGCAGTTCACACCTAAACCAAAGAAACGAGACAAAAAGTTTGAAGGATATCCTAAAACAACCTATTCATGGGCGAGTCAGCGGGACTGCAGAAGCAGGACACGAGATTCAAATGGGGCAACAGAAAGCTCGCTAATAACAACTATTAGCGCATGTGTTATCACGTGTGTCACTTATGTCTTTGTGTTTCAGTGCTCACTTGAGATATGGTATATCTGATTTCTGATGTCGGTGAGTGCATATTTCATTTTACACGTTCGGTAAACGGCCTTTCCTTAGAACTTTTCATAACCAGAGTGTTGACTTCAAACTAATGTCGATACCTCCTATTATATGGCTCCCCTCATAATTATATTGTAGTTTTGTGTAGTAACACCCCGACAATTGTAATTGCTGTGTGAGAGAGCATGGGAACCGCGCTTCCAAGGCGCGCGTAGCTAATAGGTGGCGCTAGGCGGTGTGTCACCCTCTCCTCTCTCCAGCTCTCGCGGAGGCTCTGTCCCATTTCTGTTCCTGCCTTCGATCCGACTCGCACATCAGAACGCCGCTTCTGACGCTGGGGGCAGAACGCAGTGTGCAGAACACATTGCCTCGCTGGACGGCACGTGTCATCTCCATGGCTGATTCATCAGGATCTCTTCGCCTACTGGATTAATTATTCATCTTAGCACTGCTGTACATGTGAACGATCCGTGGCATACACCAGTGAAACGTGGTGTGCAGTCGCGTGCAAGACAAGCAACGTCGTTCTGTCATGGTGCTTTCTTCTTTTCGACCTATAGTTAAGCCGGTGCAACAACAGAATCGATTTTGTTATTGGCTGGTCGGGCTCCCTTCGTCGCCTATTGTTTACTCCCATCGTTGAAAGAGTACATGAAAGGACGTCCGTTTAATGGCCGTTTTTAAGAGCTTTGAACTTTTCATAAAGCGAGTGTTATTAACTTCAGAAGCAATGTCGATACATCCTATCTTATCTCACATTACCGTAATTGAAGCACATTTTGTTTTGTTAGGTCAGCGTTTAGTATTTGCTGTCGTATCCCTTCATTCACATTGTTACATCGGTGAACCAACAAGTTTTATAATTGAGTCGAATGTCGGGTCAATTAAAGTCACACTCCACGCAAAACGAACACCGTCACTGCCAGCGATCAAAGCAATGAATGTGCGTAAATATTCATTGACATCGTTGAGTGTGGTTTAGCGACATAGATTTTGATTGAGCGAAGTGTAGCAGTCGTCAGCCTCGTAAAGCACAATGTTTTGCGATAATTCATTATGATGTTTGACATAATGTAGTTATCTTCAATTAACCCTTTAGTCTTTCGCTCGTGAATTATGCTGGTGCATTGATATCTTAACAGCATGACGGCGGATTCACAACCGCCAGATATGTTCAAACTTGGCCAATATGGGTGCGTAGCCTAGTGGTCAAGGCATTCGCTTTCAGAGTATAAGGGCCCGCGTTTGAACCTGAGTGCCAAAGTGAAAGTTTATTGTATTTTGTACAGCAAAACCTATCATGAAGTCACATCAGCCGAATTCGGGACCGTAGTTGTCCACCACTGCCGCCGGTGTAAGCAATCACAATCCTGCAAAAAAAAAAAAAAAAAAAGCAGGGGGGGCAGGGGTGACGCATAGGTTTTACCTTTAGTCGAATGCGATAGAGATATCCTGTCTCTAGTGCATATTTCAACAGCTTAGTGCATACCTTTATTGTATGATCTTACCCGAGAAGATTAAATTGTGGATTGCTACAACGCAATCGATTAAGTTGAAAGTGGCTTGCGTAAGCGAGCCTTTCGCATATCGCAGCATTCCGTGTAATGGGAGCATGCTTTGAATTATTAGCAATTATGCTTGAGATATCTTTTTGAACTAGCTATGCACCCACTACGTGATCCTGAGGGAATACGCACAGCAACGTGTGTGCATTCTGTAATGGGTCAGCTACTTTAAAGCCGAAAGTGGTTATGATAATCACTCGTGCTTACGCCCAATGCAGATGTACGCTTCTTTGTCATGCGTGTTCCACGTATGCCTGGTAATTTATTCCTTTACACCAGCGGTCGTGTTAACTTTGAGAGGGAAGGGTAGAGGGACATTTTAAAACGAAAGCTTTACTTCTGTAAAAGAGTGGGTTTCGTGATGTATATCCGCAGAACTTTGAAGCGAAGAATGGATAGCTCGTAACAAGCTACGCAAAATTTAGTCATGGTGATGGAGTTGTTCACATGCCTACAGCGAATGCTGTTATCGGCTCGTCCAAGGCCGTCTGTCTACCCCTCAGAATGCCATCCTTCGGCGACCGAAGTGAAAAAGCAACGAGCGCGCGCCCCTGCTAGCAGAGGAGCAAGACAGCACAACCGTCTAGTCTGTTGGTGATTCAGCGGCTTGGCGTTCCCCGCCTTGATCTGATCAACTGCTGTAGAAAATGACGAAACGACGGTTGTGAGTGGGCGTAGTACAGAACATTTGACCAACAGTATTGCGCAGTTAGCAAACTGTGCTTTAGCCTAGAGGGTAAACAAGCTTTACCAAGAAAACAAGCTTGGGCTTGCATAGCCGGTCCTAGCCGAGCTAAGCCACAGCCATTCTTATTTTCGTTGAGTTGGCATGATAATTCTTACGCAATTAAAACTCAACGAGGAATTTTTGAGTGTTTCCTAGGTGGTGCGTAATTGAACAGTTAGTGTGTATAACACACACCGGCTATCAGAGAGATAGCACCACGTGTTGCGCAGTCGCAGTGCGCGTGGCCCACCTGGGCTCTTCAAAAGGGGCAGCCTAAGCGCCAGGAAAGAGGTGCCATGGCTGCCAGGAGGGACGGATGCGGCCACACAGGCTGACCGATTGCTGCTGCCCGGAGATTATGGCCGTCGCGCCACCATCTCACCCCTGGTACCCCTGGGCTGATCCTGCCGTACACTCTCAAAAGTCCCATGCTTACATAAGGGTGTGTTCTAAGTTTTTTCACACGCTTAAAGGATGCATGATTTTTCTCCACGATTACCAATCACGCCAATTAGGAGTGATCAGTCAGCCCCATTTCACGAATGGCAGGCCTTTCATACGGGGCGATTTTCGCACGCCTATTATAGCATGACCATTAATGCACGCTGAAAGACGGCACCGAGAATGTGCGCCACAGGAGGAAAAAGACGCGCAATGGGGAGGGGCGGGGTGAGCTCCATTCTCTCTCCAGTCTCTTCTTGGGCACACATACCAGTCAGCACCGGTCACTGTCTGCAAGGGTCACTTCTCCGAAGCAAGATTCACCCGCAATACTGTTATTCCCTCTCCAACTGAAAAGCAGGCAGGCAAACCAGCTGCTGAACATTCTCCAGAGAGATTACGCAAAGAACTCCCGCCATGAACACGAAAATTATTATAAGAAACGATTTTGGTAAGGCCTGGTTTATTTCAAGAGTGCAACACAATGAAATATGTGAACAAGATCTCTCATTTTCTTCGCACAAAAGGAAAAATGTTCCATCAAACAGGCTGTGCCGCTCTTGGCATTTGAATACAGCGAATCATAAGCCCGACGTATTGGACGACAGGACAGTAATTCCCACATCAAGCATTTAGTGTAGCCTTTGTTGGCCAGAAGTATATAATCAAATTACACTTACCTGGATTTTTTCTGTAATAAACACGAACATTATAGGCAACAGAACACATATGCTTCACACATTTTCATTTATTCATGTAGTATACACTCAAAGAAAACGCGATGCACCTTAACAAACGCTAAAAGCAGAAGTTACAACAATTTACAGCTGAAATATTTTTACGTTTCTGAGAAACCTTAAGTCGAGGTAAATCGTCAAATTTGGAGTGCCAAACAGCGAACAAACATCTTATTCTTATCTGCGTTCCTGATGACTCTTTGCTTAAACCCGGTTTTATGACTGGATGAACAAGCTAAGCAGTTGGTCGTATGCTGCCGCATATGTCCAATCTTTCATTTAATACAGGCACATCACCAGTCCTTTCTGTGCGGACGACTTTTCACTCATATCAATTTTTTGTACTCACTGCCTCCGATCAGAAGCCTTCTTTTCCCAGCAGAAAATTCAAGGTTCTCTCTTGGGTATGTCTCTAAAAAAATCCTATCAAGGGCAGATATATATAGGCAAGGATGCAAGTGACTTATATAGAACAAATCACTCTCAAATGAAAAAACACACATATAGACATTGAAACACAAGATCTCTGAAGAATTTACTAGTCCAGCCTTACAGTTGATTTGAAAACTCCGATTTCGGTCCACGTTGAGTACCCGAGGTGGTCGAAATTTCCGGAGTCCTCCACTACGGTGTCTCTCATAATCATTTGGTGATCTTGGGACGTTAAACCCCACATATCATCTTTTCTATCAATCTTTAGGATGTGTTCGTTACTCATAGTAAAGTAAGCCATTCAGCAAACTGGCAAATAATGCCTGGATGTTCTGAGAGAAGCTAATTTATCAAATAACTAGAAAAAGTCATTTATTCAAGGGAACACCAGCATACCTTTTTTTTTCTTGGTGTTACATGTTTGTGTGTTCGCTTGGGTCATTCATATGTGCTCATGTAAGAGGTTTACGAGTGGCAGATCACATCGATACGTTTGCGTCCTCTTGACGGGTGTGTAACAGAACACACAAAAGTTCAGTCTCCTAAAAGTTATAAGACACAGCGCAACACTTTGTAGCTATGAACCAGTAAAATGAGCAAGACCCTTACAAACCACGGAATCCCTGAGGAGTTGGAATTACTGCAACAGATCTCTAACCCTGCTTGGACTTTTTGTCCGCAGTATTCTATAAATAAAAATAAATAAACAAACGCCACGTGGAAAAGTTCGAGGTTTTATCACCTTTATTAGGTCTTGAATTTTGTTTGACATCAAACCTTGAAGATGTGGAAGTACTAAATGCAAGTATTTTAACACACTAAATAACCAAGGCTCACAAGATTATTTCGCTTCACTGCAGTGGATGCCGAAATGCAGTCGAAAAAATTATGAACCATCTCCCCGAAGGGAACCATGAGGAGATGCGAAGCAGCAGCGGTGCGCATACTGTTGACCTGGCTGAAACGGGCGTCGACGGGGGTGCTGGAAGAGTGGTTTGAAGGAAACGCGGTGTATCTTTACACGAATAAACGTTTCTTAGGAACGCAAAGACATGGGAGGCGGGTTGGATTTCATGTAAGTTTTCTCGCAGATAAATGAGCCGAGTGTTTGCACTCGGTGCAGAGGGTGAAGTGAGAGAAAAGTGTGTTGCGAGCGGGCGGAGGAGCAACATCAACTAGGTGTGTTGGGAGGAGCCGGTAACTGCTAAGGGTGAGGTAGAGAGTGACGTCAACGCGCAGCTGCGACTTGACCAACTTGGCATCAACAACTGTGGCAGGGAGAACGCGGGGTGGCGTGTTGGCATGGAGACACGGTCGGACAGCTTTACACAGACAAGTCAAAGAGCTACTTCGTATGTGAAAGTTGAGGCCCTTATCACCTCTGAGAGGGCTCAGCTTTTGTCTGACGACGCACCATACAGCTATCGATCTACTATGCGTAAGGCACTTACCACACTTTCTAGCCAACGCTTCCTTTATTTCTTTCAGTGCCAGTCAAACGCATGCTTCCCAACAGGAGCCGTCGGTCCGCCTTTGTTCAGGGAGTCATCACAAAGGTATATATAGACTGGTAGAGAAGGCTTCATAGAAGCCCATACGTCTAGAAAATGTAGGCTGCTCATGGGGCTTAGCGCTATCTCAGTGAGGAGGGGACACTTCCGGAGGAACAAAAAATAAAGAGAGTGTGACGCAAAAGCTGGTAAACAAGTGACGTCATTTGTGTGCAATAGCGCGGAATTTGATCTCAATTTTTTTTTCATGGGCCCCTCATCGCTAAGGACTCGCGCCAAGGCGATCGGCGGCAAGTCATCTACGGGTGCACTTCAAGTCAACTCCAGCTAATTTAATACGATGTTCAAGTGTGCCACCGTTCACTTTGCTCCAGTTTTACAAGAAAGTTTATTCTTCGAACTTTTATTCACCATTCGTGACATCTTCCGCCTATGGATTAAGGCAACCAACAGCGGATCAGCGTATACGTGTGATATCTGCAGCGTGGCTTATTTGTTTCGCACATACGCAGGATCTTTAACATGCACAATGCTTGTGATCTTCTGCTTTAACAGAAAACAAATGACGCCTAGTCACTCGAAAATTATGTCATTTTAGTTTTATTCAATGGTCCTAATAACACAAGTATATTACACTGCACAAAATGGTAATAAGAACAAAAAAATCTGCGCACACTCCCTGCGTTATGTTTTTTTTTTCTTTTTTGCATTATGCTCCAATAAATTACGGCTACGCATGCGAATGATACATGTGAATTGTACCGTGACAGACAACTTAACACCCTGCTCACCGATAACGAGAATAGTATTCACTGCATGCTCAAGAAGGAAACCGCGCCGTAGTTATACTGATAGATGAAAATACAGCGAGCAGTGCATTCCGAATCATTGTCCTTGTTTCCTATCTTGAAGACATGGGTCACCAGACATACGTTTGTTGCTGTTGCTGCAACCTTGCACAGCGCATCGTTTCCGCAGCTACCGACAAAAGCACTTGGCGTTAAATGTAATTCGCATCATTCCGCTGCTCGTTACACACTGCACTGAACAGGTTCGCCTATAATGATTGATTTGTGGAGTTTAACGTCACAAAACCACCATTTGATGATGAGAGACGCCGTAGGGAGGGCTCCGGAAATTTTGACCACCTGGGGTTCTTTAACGCGCACCCAAATCTGAGCACACGGGCCTCCAACATTTCCGCTTCCATCGGAAATGCAGCCGCCCCAGCCGGGATTTGATCCCGCGACCTGCGGGTCAGCAGCCGAGCACCTTAGCCACTAGACCACCGTGGCGCGGCCAGGTTCGCCCACAGGTCGGCCCTTTGAGAGACTATTCATTCATGCTCACTC
This sequence comes from Rhipicephalus microplus, assembly GCF_013339725.1. Taxonomy (NCBI): domain Eukaryota; kingdom Metazoa; phylum Arthropoda; class Arachnida; order Ixodida; family Ixodidae; genus Rhipicephalus; species Rhipicephalus microplus. The sequence goes on along the minus strand of NW_023611810.1, from coordinate 52,692 downwards.
ACCACAATTTTTTCGGCCTTTGCACTCACTCACGTTCATACCCACGTCTACTTACACTTACTCCTACTCCATCACGTTCATACTCACTCCTACTTACACTCAGAGCACTCACTCACATTCATACTCACTCCTACTTCAAAAGAATTGCCACCTTCTGAAACGTGCTTCATCAATGTCTCTCTTTCTTTCGCGCGCAGTAGTTCTGATAGGGGGCTGTTATATTGAAGAACGTGGAAAACCTATCCTCAAGCTACACAGTGAGTGATTTTAGGCACGCACCTAGCTACGATTAAAGATCGTCTGTCTTTTTTTTAAGTCTACCATTTCCTTACTTTCGTTGTCCGAAGAGCATCTAATCCAGCATATATAAGTAAAAATGCTGGCGCTAAGACACCCTACTTGCTTCAATTTGTTCTGGCAAACCACGCCGGCGAAAAAGTTTCATAGCTGCATCCAGTAGCACTGTGGAGTCGGTGAGAGGCAGATGTTGCAGACGAGACTCGGGTGTGTCGGAGACCGCGGGAACGCGCGCTCTCCTCCCGCGGCGTAGAACGAATAGTTTTGTACTTCGCCGCAAGGACGGCTGCACGCACGTTCGCCAACCCCCTCTCCCAGGGTGAAATTATCGCGGAGCACGCTCGCGCTGGCCCGGAATTTTCCCTACTGTCTTTCTTGATCATTGGTTTATACTTACGAATACTCGCACTCATGAGTACTCACTCATGTGCAAACTCCTACTCACACTCATGAGTACTCACTCACGTTCATACTCGCTCCTTTTTACACTCAGAGTAAAGCGGGTAACCAGAAATTGTTTTCCGGTGGAGAGGGTGGCCCCACTTTGATTTCGGGGGGGGGGGGGGGGGGGGCACCCTCTTACAATCTTACAATGGCCATATTTCGCTCTCTATGCAACGGCGAAAAAAATATTTCGGGGAGGGGAGGGGAACGTGCCTGGTGTGCCCCTGGCTACGCCCCTGCTTAGAGTACTCACTCACGATCATACTTACTCCTACTCACACTCACGAGCTCTCAAGGGCAAGCCCTCACTCACTCCTACTCACACCCATGAGTACTCTTCATACACAAGGTTACTCACACTGATTAGTACTTACGTTCAAACTCCCCTCTACTCGCTATCATGAGTACTCACGTTCATACTCACTCAAACTCACGCTCAAAGTACTCTCTCACGTTCATGCTCACTCCTACTCACACTCACAATACTGACTCACGTTCATACTCACTCCTACTCACACTCAGAATACTCATTCACGTTCATACTCACTCCTACTCACTCATGAGTACTCACTCGCGTTCATACTCACGCTTGCTCATACTCATGAGTACTCGCTCACGTTCTACTAACTCCTACTCACACTCATCGGTACTCACTCATACTCACACTCACCGCGTTCAAATGAGTATGAGTGAGTGTGAGTGAGTGTACTGGTGAGTGAGTATTCCGAGCTATGGACGTTCGTTCGCCAACGATAAAACGCATCTAACAATTTCTCGCACACCAGAGAGCGCAAGCAAGCGCAGAACACTAAAACACTTGAGGGGGTGTGTCTTCGAAGACTAATTTCACGAGTGGGCCTTGCCGTGTATACCCATGTATTGCAAGGGCTGCACAGAGTAATAATAGCGTGGGCAGAGGGCGCTAGAAAAAAAATTTTTTGTATAATAAAAATTGTCAATATAGTTTTCCGAAACCAAACCAAAACCAATGATAAAAATTGTCATAAATTTTCTGTTCATTACGCCTACATAAATTGCAGGAGAAAATAAATCCTATTTGTAAAAGCTTTTGATAACTTGGACTTTGTATCAAACTTGGTTTTTCACTCTTAGTATTTGTTGTCTCCACACATAGTCACGCTTCAATCGTAGCTCGATCCCATAACTCCCCATGCTGAAGTCGCTAGCAAGAGCTTCTGACCCGCTTTTATACCCAACCTTCACGACCTATTTAAATTGGTGATCATGATGTGACGCTACATGAGTGGTAGCGCTGCCTGCGTCACACGTGCTTCCGAGCGCATCTCCAGGAGATACGATAGACGTGTTCCCCCTTCCAATATCTTACGTCTGTTACATCCGTTCTTTCGTGCTCTTTCTTTGGGCATGAAAGCAGTGCCTCCGCCACATCACAGCGTAGCACATGCAGTAGCGTTAAAGTGGCGCATCGCCCCTGGTTGCCCACATAGTGCCATGAACAGCGACCCGCTATCCGAAAACACCTTATCGTTTACAGAGCAAGCGTGACCACTGATATTGTGAACGCAGGCAAAAAAGGACGCCGCCCCACGGTTCTGTACTCAACGGAACAAAAATTCGCTTTGTGTGATTTCCGTTGTTAGGCACGGCATGATGGGCTCTCTTCCCATTACCGCAAATCACACACGAAGCCTAGGTGATGGGCGAGGGCAGGAAAGGACTAGAGGAGAGAGGGGTGAATGGCCGGATCGGGTGCATCTGGCTGGTATTGATATAATAGAGAAGACGTTGCTCTAGCAAAGTTTCCCCTGATGCTTTGGCTTCACCGAAGCAGGTGCTGAAATGTAGTGGAAAAAGTTGAGACCCCCTTCACCTGTGATGGGCGTCAACATTTTTTACAAGCAACAGGCGCAGTGGTAATTCCGGAGAAATCCATCACGATTAAGTTCAGGACCTCGCATCTGACATTATCCAGGGCGGCAGAACTCGCCGCCATTCGTGCCGCTCTGGAGTTCCTAGTTGAAAAACCGCAACAGACATGGTCAATCTTCTCCGATTACAAAGCAGCCCTCCAGGGCATTGCCTCGCCATATCGTCATGGACCAAACGAACAGCTAATTGCTGAAATACGACTGGTTCATCACCGGGCTATAGAGAAACAACATGACATAGCGTATCAATGGATACCAGGCCACTGCAGTATTGACGGAAATGACCGTGCAGATGATGAAGCAGCCTGATCTGCTCATGATGATGCCCCTTGTGCAGCAATACAATTATCAAGAACAGACGCCGCTCGCTGCAAGGCTTCGGTCACTTGCACGAGAACTGACACTCGCTCAGTGGAATTCATCGGCATTCACCAACGTCCGTTTTGATAATTTGAACCCACACCTACAGCTCCGTCTTCTATCACGAATAACCAGAGCTGAGGAGACACTTTTGTGCCGTCTGTGAATTGGGGTAGCCTTTACGAATGTGTATTCGTTTTGAATCCGAATGGCCAGCAGCCAGACATGCAACAACTGTGGCTGCGCAGAGACTTTCTCCCATCTTCTCCACGAGTGTCCTTGCTTCAGCGTGCCAAGAAAAGAACTGTCGAAAGCTTTACATAGACTAGACAATCGCCAATTGTCGGAAGAAAGGGTATTAGGACACTGGCTGAGACCGTCCTCTGCACGCAAGGCATTGAGAGCGTTGTTGCGCTTTCTGCGGGCAAGTGGTCTTAGAGACAGACTGTAAGCAGCGTCGTCGATCGTCTGATGACCTTCTCTCTCCCTTTTTTCTTTAACGCCTCTTTTCTCTCATCCTTTATCGCCCTTATCCCCTTCCCCAGTACAGGGTAGCCAGCTGGTCTGAGAACTGGCTAGCCTCCCTCTCCTTTCTTTTTCAATCCTCCTCCTCCTCAACATTTTTTCACGACGACACACCTTGCAGTGTCGATCTATAGTACTTTTAATATATCACAATTGCGAGCTAAGGCTCCCCTGATGCATTTTTTTCACTCTGGGCGTGCGTCTGTTCGTGCGTCCACACGTCCATCCGTGTGTCCGTCCCTGCGTTCGTACATGCATCCACTCCTTCGTCCGTCCATGCATCTCTCTGTGTGTCCGTTCGTCCATCTAGTCAACACTCCAAGTACCACCATCTCGTATCTTTTCATCATATATTCCGCATATAGAAGCACCGCCATCCAGCGCACATTCCAAGGACTAAACGAGAGGTGGCTCACGCGCACTTTCTTACAGCTTGCGCTTCGTGTCTACTTCCCACCTTTAACCATCTCCAGTTCATGGTATATACTAGTTCACTGTATTCATGGCACTGTGGCCCAACGCTCGCTAAACCTTTCTAAAACCAAGGAGGTTACGCCCAGCGAGTATACCGTATCGCAACCCTTCCTTGTCAGATAGTGCTCAATGTACATGCCAATGGCTGCTAATGGGAAATGAGAGACAGGAGAATTCGGCTTTTAGTTAACGCGCACGCTGCGAATTTTTTATTGTTAAACAACGCACAAAAGAAATCTCCCACCGGCACCACCTTGCAGGTCAAAGCGTAAGGCATGTTACACTCTACTACGAGAGACGAACGGGTGCAGCTTTAAGGAGCTTGGCCCCTAAATAATCGAGGCCTTTTTCACCTGTCGTAAAGCTCAACTTACGCCTGGCGTGACGCCTTGCAGTGATCGATTTACTACGTGTACGACAGTTGCCACATTTGCTACATAAGGTTCCCTGATGCGTTTGTCTAACTGCAGTAGAACTGAAAATGTTGACGTTCTTATTACTTGAGATGACACTTAACTTTGTCTAACGTCACACCTTGCAGCGATTGGTCTGCTGTGCGTAAGGCATTTACCACACTTGCGCGCAAGCTTCCCATGTTTGGTTGGCTTCACTGCAATAGTGCCCAATTGCAGTCGAAAAACAATCGCGGCATATCTACGGACTGAAGGATGATGAGTGGGCGAAGCGTCCATCAGTTCATTCATGCTTCCGTTCGTCCATGCATCCGTCCTTGCGATCGTCCGCGCGTGCGTGCGTGCGTCCGTCTTTGCGTTCGTACGTGCGTCTGTCCATCCGTGCATTCGTCCGCGCGATTGTCCATCCGATCATCCATCTCTGCGTCCGTCCGTCTGATTGTCTGTGTGTCTGTCTGTCCTTCCGTGCGTCCACCCGTGTACCCATTCACCCGCCCGTTCATCTGGTGAACACTCCAAATGCCGCCATCTCGCATCTTTTCATCACATATTCATCATATAGAAGTGCCGCTTTGCAGGACATTCCAAAAAATAAACGAGAGGTGGCTACCTATCAATACGAGGACGACTACTACTATTATATATAACACGGACGCACGACATACGTCATGTGGAGCTTCCCCCCTAATAAAACTGGGGACCATCGCTCCGAAGGGAACCGTGATGCTATGCGAAGCAGCAACGGTGCGCATGGCGTCAACTGGTTTGAACAGGCGTCGACGCAGGTGCTGGAAGAACAGTTTGAAGTGAAACTCGCTGTAGCGTTTACTCGAGTAAACATTTGTTTGAAGTGCAAAGACATGGGAGGCGGGACGCGTTGAATACGCTTGCACTTGGCTTTCTTGGCTCGCGTCTCGTCGGTGTTACCGACGCGCCGTCTGTATTCTCGAACGCGATTGGTATTCTTGACTCGCATCTCGTCAGTGTCGCTGGTTTCCACTGCCGACGCATGCATTTGGCTTCCCAGGCTCGCGCCTCGTCGGTGTGGACGTCGCCACTCGCGAACGCGATCAGCTTTGGTAACCCTCGAAACGCTGGTGACAGCCTAGAAATGTACGCGCACACTAGCAGGAAGCATGTCGCGACAGCTTCCCGCCCGTTGGCATGATCGCGCAGTAAGCAGCGGCACGCTGTCCTCATTGATGGCGCCGCGAGATTCTCCAAGCGCGCGCACCCGCCGGCTCGCGGCTTCTTCCAACGCCGACTAAATTTCAAGGCCGAAAGGCTGCCGCAGTGAAGTCAGAGGGTGAAGGCCCAGTTACGCCGAACGCGGCGGAAAGCATGTGTTTCGTTCAGGCTTTAGGAGAACCAACGCTCCCGCTCTCGCAGCTGCCGCGGCTTGATTGGGCCGAATAAAAGATGTGGAAAAAAAAGTCTTACTGAGCATGCTCAGTTGGGCAACTGGGCCCCCAACCTCTGACGTCGCTGCGGCAGCCTTTCGGCCTTGAAATTTAGTCGGCGTTGCTTCTTCTCGGCGACAGATGGAGAGAGGGGCATCTGGGCTTACCTTGTACTGGGTGCACCTGTACACTACACTCAAATAGCGTATGGTGTGATGTACTGCCAAAGTGGAATGGTGGGCATGTTGGTATTCCATGTTTAAGAAGGGTAAGAGGGCACTGAATACGAATACACAAAGAAAGGACAACACACATAGCGCTATTTGTGTGTGTGTGTGTGCGTGTGTTTGTGTGTGTGTGTGTGTGTGTGTGTGTGTGTGTGTGTGTGTGTGTGTGTGTGTGTGTGTGTCCTTCCTTTGTGTGTTCGTATTCAGTGCGCTCTTACCCTTCTTAAACGTGATGTACTGGTCCGTGCGGAAAGGTGATCAATATGGAGAGGGTCCTACCCATTCTGTGTGGGCAGCGATGATATCAGCGTCTGGGTTACGCGGCTGAAGGTCATTTAGCATCTGCTCCGGAGTTTCCTCCCAGTAGCCTTGCTAGATGACGCCGCACACTGCAGCTGGTGGCTGTGTTATGTAGGTGGCGACAGTGTAGCTGGTCTTTCGGAGGGCCAATTCTTTGGACGAGGTGTAGGTCGGTTCTCTCGTAACAGGTAGCGACCGTTACTTGTTATTCGTAAGGTGTATCCGGAGGTCATGCTCTCCAAGGTCCCTGCCAGCAGCGGTGAGCTGCAGAGCTTGCATGAGTGGCTGCGCCATGGCTCCGTTCAAGGCGAGCCCTCCTCTTGGTCGAAAAACGACGCTTATGGAGCCGGGAGGGAGTAAAGGAAGTTGTTTACGGCGCAGCGTTACCACCTGTGCCACGCGAAGTTGTTCTTGCTGAGCACGGTAGCTTGGCTTGAAAGACAAAGGGACAGCGTCAGCAGGAGCTCTGACCGGAGACGCGTTAGGCTTAGCGAAAACCGACAATAATTGAGAAAGTAGAACCTACGTTTGTGGGCTTGGCTGTTCAGCCTTGTATGCATGGATTATAGGAGCCCATTCGCTGAGTTCATGCGTGGCTGGGTTGCTGTCTTCGCCTTCCATTTGCACAACCATGGCTGTCGCGTCTGGATGCTGCCGGTGACAGGGCTGCCTCTCGCGCAAGTGAGATTATGCCTACGTGAGGACTGGGCTCAAGCGTTATGAGTGGTGAGAGGATGAAGCGAGAGAGAGGTAACACGCGGCGAGCGCACGGCAGGTGAAAGAGAGAGACAATACGGCGCACAGCTAGAAGGGCGTGAGTCAGTTGGCACCGCTCCAACACCTGCAGTGAGGGGGGGGGGGCGGTGCGGACGAAGGGACAGCGTTAAACAGGCTAGTCAAAGAGCTGCTTCGCATCTAAAGGTTGAGGCTGTTATCCCCTGTGATAGGGGTCTACTTTTGTGTGACGTCACAAGCTACAGTGATAGATTTACTATGCCTAGGGCATTTACCACGATTGTGAGCTGAGGTTCCGCTGATGCGTTGACTCCACTCAAATAGATGCCGAAGTGCAGCTGGAAAAGTTGAGGCTGTTAGCACTGGTGATAAGGCTCAACTTTGTCTGACGTCACACCTCGCAACGGTCGATCTGCTGGTCATGTTGATTGATATGTGGGGTTTAAAATTCGACCACCTGGGGTTCATAACATGTACCAAAATTGAGCACATGAGCCTCGAGCACACTATGCATAAGACATTTACCACACTTCTTAGCCGTGGTTCCCCTGGTGCTTTGGCTTCACTGTATAGTAGATGTCGAAATGTAGTCGAAAAGGTTGAGGCCCCTATTCCTTGTTCTAAGGAGGAGGAGGAATAAACGTTTATTTTCGAAACGGTGTAGTGGTGTAGGTTCCGCGTTCACCTTAAGTGTTCTAAGGCTGAGCTTTTTTCTGCTGTTACAACTTGCATCGTTATTTCAGTCCCACCGAATTCAGAAGTGGTACAAATTATTGTCCGTAACTATAGTGACGAGTGCGAGCGAACAGCGCGAGAACGGGACTAAGACGGAGGAACAGACAACTCGAGCACTGACAAAGAACTGTGCGCCAGTTTATTGCGTCGAAAAACACATACCTAACACAAGATGATGGAAAGTTCATCGACGCCGCTGGAAGTGCAGCTCGAGCTCCTTTATCAACAAAAGACTGACCTTTTTAAAACCTGGTGCTAAAAAAAGGTAAAAGTTTGTCTACCCGTGGCGCGCGTGCGCCAAAAAAATAAAACACACTTTCTGGTGTTGGGATTGCACTCGGGTCCGCGTGGTCCGAAAGCGAGTGCATTGAGCACTAGGCCACGCTCCTATGCTTCCAGAGCAAGAACGGATCTGAAGGATATGAAAGCTTTCGGCCTTCGATAAAAAAAGGGCTCTGATGTAATACACCTGTTATACACGTATTGTATAGCGTTGGCGGATTAAACGGGATCTGCTGAACAAGTGATAAGCTCAATCTAAGGAATGGCGTATTTCAGGAAAATTCCGACTTCGCGAAAATTGAGTTTTTGACCCGTGTTTCCATGATCGCGTGATGGTCTTTTCGTAGGGTCGCTTTACAGGCTCATGAACGCTGAAATGAACACGAAACACCATGCCGTTTTCACCCGAAAACAGCGTTCTGAGGAGGGCCGCTACGTATAAAGCAAGAAAGCAAGAAAACAAGAAAGCAAGAAAGGAAGAAAACAAGAAAGCAAGAAAGAAAGAAAGAAAGAAAGAAAGAAAGAAAGAAAAAACGAAAGAAAAAAAGAAAGAAAGATGTGCGGTTAATCTAGCGCTAGTGTTGTTCTTGTGTAGATCTTGGTAACCGTTTGCAATCCTGTGCCAACTCCTGCGCCAGTGCCTATTATGTGTAGGCCTTCGTGTAGTTGCCGATATTGTGCAGTTCCACTAAGGTGAAATCTAAGCGCGTAAGCTAGGGCAACGACGCGATTCCTTTGTAAATTGCCCGCCTTCTGAGATGGTGGCTCTCTCTGTTGCGCAGGATGCGTACCAGAAGAATGTTTGATTTTTACTGGAATGCCTGTGATTTTGATGTAAATTTTGGTGAATCTTTCATAGTTGCAAGTGATTCAGCGTCCTCCCAGCTAAGATCGCGCGCTAAAGTTCATACAAAACGATGTTCCGTGCGATGTCGGGCAAAAGTTTTGCCTTATCCCGCACCATAGGGTCCTCAACTTTCATACTAATTTTTGAAAATCTTCGCGGTAAAGCAAACTAATTTCAATGAAGAACTGCTTCAGCCTACAGAAATAATAATAAAAAGCCTCCTTTAGGCCTAGGTATGCTTAGTGAGAGGTGCAGTGGATCTTATTGTTTAGTTTGGTTGGTTTAGCTTGGATTAAGCCTTGCTTGTTTTTAGTCTCAATGAGCTCGCCCACTCCAATGCACGAGGTCTCACTTACTATACCCCTTGACTTGCGTGGTTCAGTCAGAGGAATCAGCCCCAAGCCTCAGTTTTAGGGACATTTTGACTTTACCTAATGAAGTCACAAAATAATACTAAACTTCTACTATCGTACAAGTTTTATAGGCCACAGACAATCTAACTTCGTATAGTTTGGAGGGGAACATACCGTAGCCTCTTCACCTATAGTCATTATTTGGAAATTTTAAAACATTGTCTTGGCTGCCATGATCACAGTGATTTTAGCCACATGCTCTAGAGGTGTCCCTCTTAAAAAAAACGAAGAATTTTCTGAAAATGACTTTATTTTATGCTCAAGAGCCCGGTCCTCCTACAACAACTCAAGGCTATCCAGAAGGCCCACGACGTGGTGGTGAGACTAGGCCTTCTCTTCTCTACATAGGGCGGCCCGCGATATTTCTCTTATATAATGGGGGTGGAAATCTGCAGGGCGTAAAATACTTTGTCCATCCATCCATCGAACTCCCTTCACATATCTGCTGGCGAATGCCGCCAAGACGCCCCTTCTTAAATAAAGGATGTAATACTGACTCCTCTTCTCTTTTTGCAACTTGGTTTCACCGGCTCTTCCTCTAACACCATGCCAGATGGCGCGGCGAGTGGCACTGCCAGCTTCGACGGTTGCTAGGCAACAGCTCAGTTTGCGGTGTGGCTACCTGTTGCACCGAAACGGCGAGAATACGGCCAATGTAGCTCACGCTACAAAATGACGCAGTTGGTCGCGGGATCTAATGCCGGCTGCAGCGGCTGCATTTCCGATGGAGGCGGAAATGTTGTACGCCCTTGTGCTCAGATGTGGGCGCACGTTAAAGAACCCAAAATGATCAAAATTTCCGGAGCCCTCCACTACGGCATTTCTCATAATCATATGATGGTTTGGGGACGTTAAACCTCACATATCAATCAAAATGACGCCGTTGGTAATTACCGACAGTGATTGCTTTGTAGTTATGCCTGCATTGGTTAGTCTACGTGCAACGCAGGTTAGCGCAATAGAATGGCAAGAGCTGTAGTGCTGTATTGGAGTGCACAGAATGCTTAAAGAGGAAATGTGCTGCATTTCAGATCATACTCAGTTAATGCCATTTTCAAATAATATTGGCAGTCCTTCAAAAGCTGAGGTGACTCATTTTTCCAAAACACTCGTCAATAATTTTAATTAGAAAATGACAAAAAAGTTCTTAGCAACCAACTAATGAACGACGAGTCAACAAAACAAACTATATAGAAAAGGGAGCTGCTCTATCCTCAATGGTGGGTATCGTATGACCACAAAATTTGTTGCACCTGCCACGGCTGGCCAGGGTGTAAAGAAGGCTTAGGTGCTTTTTCTGACGCACGAAAAGCAAGTTGGTGGTGTCATCAGACGCAGAATCAAGCTCTGACAGTTTATTTGAACTTACCAGTGACAACTTCAGCGATCATTGCAGCTGCTATCTGAGCGCCGAAGCATCACCTTTTGATTTCGACCCGCCAGCGCGTAATGAGCTTCACTAACACGCTGCATGCAGCAGACAGAACTAAATTGTGCTCACGTCCTCGTTGCCTTGTACAAGAAAGCGCGCGATGTATCCGCCAGGTGGGCAAGGTGGGGTTTTCAAGAAGAGTAGGCAATTACGTTCTAAACTCAGGGTGGTCAGCGTTTAGAAGTGTGATTCCGAAATCGGCTACCCATTTCTACAAGAGGTTTTAAAAAAATCAGTTATGGTTAGATAATTAACCTGCAGCCGCCTTATCGAACTCTAACGAATAATATAAGTGGGATTTTACGTTTCAAAGCCACGACATTATGTGAGAGGACACCATAGTGTAAGGCTTCGGAAATTTCGAACATTTGATGTTCTTTAACGTGCACTGATATCGCACGGGCCTCTACCATATCGGCTCCATATAAATGCAACTGCCGCGACCGGGATTCAACCTGCGACGTTTGGTTCAGCAGCTGAGTACCGCGTCCACTGATCCATTGGGGTAGACTTTACAAGCCCTATAGGGTCTGGACGCTTAACTTGGGGGTCACCGATATGCTCACAATCAATTTATTGAAGGTGCATGATACTTTCAATACTGGAATAGAGCAAGATTTGCAAACGCTATACGCTTATGATCACAGATAACTGCCACATGATATATTTTAGTGATGCTGATAGAAAATAAAAAATACAAGATAATCAGAGGCTTTCGGTTCACCTTTGTGATCAGAGATAACCTGAATGAATTAATCAACGAATAAAGAAACTTCACGTATAGTCAAGCAGTCTCTTTCGCGTGAGGCGGGGGAAGAGGAGACTCACCTCCGTCCCGTTCCAACATCTGCCGATGATGATGGGGTTGCCTAATGTGACGCCTCGAAGTCCTTGGACTCGGGGGGCATCTTCGGCTTGCCGGATGGCACAAAGTTCGTCGGGAAGCTTGTCGCTGCTGAGTGCCTCCCACAGTGGCAGTGAAGCCGACTTAGCCGAACTGCAGGAGTGACTGCGGTGGCGGCTGGCCCCTGCGTCCGCTTGGTGGTCTGCAATAAACTTTATGAAAATGGGATGAAACTTTCAGAAATAATAAATACAAAATTGCGAAGACTATAGGGTCCACTTTTTGGTCTAAGACGCACCAAAAACCACTTTAGGTGAAGTGTGACGTAAACTTTTAGAAATAAGAAATACAAGATTTTCAGAGGTTGTGGGCTTCCTTTGCTACAGGAAACAGGTACAATCAATTTATTTGAATTGCGATGGAATTTCCCAACACAAATATATAAGGCTTTCACACACACAATCAATTTAAATATGATAAGAACTGGGAATTGTAACACTCCCAAAGGCTTTTAGGTTTACCTTTGTTGGTCAGAGATGACTTAATGTAAAGGTAATCATCCTTTCATAAATAAAATATAAAAGGTTTGCACTGTTTGTAAGCCCTTCCGTATGATCAGGGATGCACTCAAAGTAAATGGGATTAGAGTGAGTGGGAATTTTCAGCAATTGAAAAGTACAAGATTTGCAAAAAATAGGATTTACATTTTGTTGGGAGACTGGGAGGAGTCAGGGACAATTAAAAAAAATTTACCCCGTATCTACGTGTTACACTTCAAATGCCGTCGAAAGACGATAGTCTTGCGCCTGGAGAAACTGAACAAAGCGTTTATTTGATGTTCTGTGCAAGAAAATCGGTGAATGTTATTCTGAAGGCGCTGCGTCAGAGTGCCTCGTTCGTGCAGCGGAGGCGAACGAGCGCATCGAGTCACGTCACCCCCGCCGCGGTGGTCTATAGTGGCTAAGGTACTCGGCTGCTGACCCGCACGTCACGGGTTCGAATCCCGGCTGCGGCGGCTGCCTTTCCGGTGGAGGCGGAAATGTTGTAGGCCCGTGTGCTCAGACTTGGGGGCACGTTGAAGAACCCCAGGTGGTCGAAAGTTCCGGAGCACTCCACTACGGCGTCTCTCATAATGATATGGTGGTTTTGGGACGTTAAACCCCACATATCAATCAATCAATCGAGTCACATCCCACGGTAGACATGAGCGCTATCTGGTTTTTATCTTGGGAAACGAAGCATGCGGCGTGCGCGCTCGTCTTGGAGGAGATAAGGTGTAGAACGCAAGTTGACGGGTAGGTGGAGCCACTATGTCGCCTTAGCAAAGCTTAGGAAACACTGCTTTTTTCGTGCAAGCGTTGCATTATCAGTGCCGCGTAATAAACGCTATTATCCTTGGAATTACGTATGCATTCTTTTTATAGTATAAATGCACACACAGTATTGACGTGTTGTTATGCCGCCTCAGATATGCACAATAGTTGCTTTTTAGTTGACAGTCGCACAAGTATGAACGCTAAAACTTGAGCAATATTTGAGGGCTCTTCGAATGGGGTCTGTCCTATAGGGTATCGTTCGGGATCGTTAAGGGTACCGTTGAAGGCGGACAAACAGACAAATGTACAAAGAGACAGACAGATAGAGCGACACACAGAGTAAAATTTTTGCATTTTTGCGTCGAAGGTCCCCAAGAAAGACTGTCGTCTTTTAAAAGGCGCGGTGGTCACTAGAGAGAAATATGATGTCCATGTGGTAGTCCGCCGCGTTCGAAGCCCTGAAAGGAAAAAGAAGAGCTAGCGTTGGGTTGGTTATTTTAAAGACGTAAGTCTCTCTTGGGGACCTCCGACGCAAAAATTTTGATCTGTCTGTCGTTACGTTTGTCTGTTTGTCCGTCCCTAATGGTACTCCGAACGACACCAAACAATACCCCAAACAGCGGACCTATCCGCAGCGCCCACCAATATTGCTCAAGTTTAGCGTTCACACTTGTGCGACTGTCAATTAAAAAGCAATTTTTGCGGATATCTGCAGCACCATAACAACAGGTCTATGTTCTGTATGTGTGCCTTTATACTAGAAAAGGCACACATAAGTAGTTTTAAAGACCGTAGTATTTATCACGCTGCGCCGGTAATGCAACGCTTGCACGAAAAGGCAAGCGTTTACAAAGCTTTGCTGAAACAACACGGCGGTGGCACTTACTCGTCACCTTGCGTTTTACACCTTATCGCCTCCAAGTTTTAGCGTTCACACTTGTGCGACTGTAAATTAAAAAGCAATTTTTGCGGATATCGGCAGCACCATAACAACAGGTCTATGTTCTGTATGTGTGCCTTTATACTAGAAAAGGCCCACATAAGTAATTTTAAGGACCGTAGTATTTATCACGCTGCGCCGGTAATGCAACGCTTGCACGAAAAGGCAAGCGTTTACAACGCTTTGCTGAAACAACACGGCGGTGGCACTTACTCGTCACCTTGCGTTTTACACCTTATCGCCTCCAAGACGGGCGCTCACGCCGCACGCTTTATTTTCCAAGATAATTACCAAATAGCGCTCGTATCTAACGTGTGACGTGACTCGATGCGCTCGTTCGCCTCCGCTGCACGCTCGAGGCACTCTGACGCAGCGCCTCCAGAATACCATTCATCGATTTTTTTGAACAGAACAGCAAAGAAATCTTTTCTTCCCTCTCTCCATACGCAAGACTATCACCTTTCGCCGACATTTGTCGTGTAACATGCACATACGGGGCCAATTTTCTTAACTATCAGTGGTCAAGATTACGGTTTTCCCAAGTCATTTGCGTATATACACTATTACAAACATTACAAGCACAGCTTCATCAAGTACTATACATAAGCAGATCTTTACAACCAATTACACAAAATTCACAATAAATTCCCAAATAATTGCATAACTTTACCCAGTAGACACTGAAAGGCCATTTGGGCCATTTGTGGAGCTGTGAAGCCGCAGTAGTGATAGCAACTGATGGTTCAGGTTGTGAAGAAAAGACAGGGTGGAATCTCATGAATATATCTGAGCTTGTCTTCTCCACTTGGTTTATTGACGTTACGCCTAATAATCACGTGGCATTACTTGCCATTGTTTTAGTTATGCAAAAGTTAACTCTTTCAATATCAAAGCCCAAGTGCATACTCATTATCGTATGATGTTACTCCAGAAGTTTCGAATAGTAAATAACTTGAGCCTAATCAAAAATTTGAAAGTGGCTTTTGTTAGTGAAGCTTTCGCATATGGCTGCATTCTGTGCAATGTGTAGCATGCCTCAAACCACGAGCAATCTTGCACGGTAAAATGCTTTTCTGCTGGCTATGCACCCACTGCGTGGTGTCAAGGGAATATGCCCAGTAACTAGTGTGCCTTGTGTAATATGTGACCGGCTATAAACCATAAAGTCGTTATGATAATCACTTGTGCTGACGACGACGGCCTGCACCACGCAATACTTCGATTTTATAAGCTCTATTGTGAAGGCTCTATACGGGGACGCGTGTTGTTAGTACAACTTTAACGTTATTTTTACCCCATTTCTTAGCAGAGGAAGCCACTTTCCCCGAATTTCTATGAAGATGCATGGCTGCGTGGTGGAAGACCTCTTTGACACGTATATGGCCTAGTTTGACCGTCACTCGGACGCAGAACGTTTTTTTATTACCTTTTCCCATCTTTCTCAATTTTTTGAGGATTGACAAGCTGATGACTACGTTCAGTACCACGACACCCACACCGACGCCATATTTCTGCTATACGAGCACTTTATCTCTATCGCATTAAACAAATGCATTGCTTCTTAGTAGTAAGTGTTCATCACTCGTAGTTGGCACATCGTTTATATGAGCAGCAGTGGCATAAATGTATTTTACTTTCTCATTCCGGAAGAATGACCTATATGTACTTGCCACTCTCTCGGAAAAGTTCATGTATAAAGCGAATTGTATCTCTTCTATCGCATAGAGTTGAAGTGCATTTCGCTGCGTGCCTTGCTTTGAGAGAGGTAAAACAACTACAGCAAATAGAAAGCGCTTTGATAATTGGTTAATGTAGTAATGCGGACATATTGTCATGGCCACTTGATATAGTCGTCTGTAGTCCAGCACAATATCTAAAAGATATCACAGAAAACTTGCTGCTGGCGTCATATGACAGCAGAAAGAATTTCGCCCTTTTTCTATATGAACTCGCATTCATCTTCTCCTTGAGGCTCCTTTGAAGATATGGCAAACTGTGCTGAGCGTAGGTAGTGGGTTATGAAAAACTATGCCTTAGCACGGCGCGGAAAACGAAGGCGACAATGGCATGGACTGCGAGTAAGAGCCAAGAAGAAACAGAAGTTGAGTGAGACACGCCACGTTCAGATGAAATTGGAGGGAGTATAGAGGAAGGGAAACAGTGATCTGCGAACGCGAACTCGTCAAGCAAAAAAAAAAAAATTCAGAAGTACGTTTCGAAAGCTCCAGAAATGCCTTGACTTTTTTCAGTGATCGAAGACGGGAACTTATCCAAGGATGAATGCCAGGGTACCTTAAAGGCATCTGGAGGAATATTTCATGCAACACATACACTAGCTTCTTTTTTTAACGTGCACCTAAGTCTAAAAGCACGGACATTTTACCATTCCGTGGTCTGCAGTCAGTGTCATTGCCCGGGTTTGTGCCGTAGGCCTCAGTCTCAGAACCAGAAAAAAAAAAGGCGTATGAAATTATCGATCGAAGGTGCCCAGAAAGGGCTTTTCCGCACTTATACGGCCACTCTGCAACTTCTAAGCAACAGCTGCACCCGCACATAAGGTGGCCGAAAGGACGCACCACATACTTCCACTGCTTGCAGGGACTGCTTACGCAGTCGCAGCCAGCAACGCAGCACTTGCTTATTTTGCTGTAAGAAGGCAAACGCTGCTTCAATGGAATTCAGAGATTTCTTTCTTACATTGTCTTACATTCCCATTTTTCTTTCTTACATTGTAAAGTGATGACCACTTACGGAGTGCCGTAAAAAGCACTTGCACTCCGAAACGGCTCCCAATCTTTTTCAGGCGATTAGAAAAGACGTGGAAGTACGATATCTTAGTGATCGTACGAAAATTTCTATTTATGCTCGCGGATGTTTGCTGCACTGCTTCTTCTGGGACTTGTTTACTGCCTGCATGGGGAGTTAGCCGATGACATAATGACGTAATACGCATACCCAACCTGCTAAAATCGGCCAAGTTGGGCTTGAAAGCTTTCCTTTACTAAATGGTGGCAAGACGTCCGCAAGTAATCTTTTAGGCAAATGCTTGCAACCACTGTTTTAGTAAGTATTGAGTGACTGAAAGAGAAGGGGAGCAAAGGCTTACTGGTGCGTGGCTGG
Source organism: Rhipicephalus microplus (assembly GCF_013339725.1). Classification (NCBI taxonomy): domain Eukaryota; kingdom Metazoa; phylum Arthropoda; class Arachnida; order Ixodida; family Ixodidae; genus Rhipicephalus; species Rhipicephalus microplus. The sequence continues at coordinate 35,678 of NW_023611810.1, read as the reverse complement.
TATTTCTAGCACATATGAGAACTTTTGCAGCTTAGCCGTAAGTCTAGAAACCTGAGGATCACTTATAATCACTCAGAACCTGCGCTTGTCCGGGCTCTCTTATTTTACGATGGCGTTTTTCGAGCATATCCTATACACAATAACATTTGCAGAACGAATCATTAGTCATAGTTAAATTAATACATTTTAAAGTTACAAATGCCTCCCTTCTCTAAAGGGCTTTATTATTGCGCAACTCTTATGCCATAAGCCCAGCAACAGCGGGAGTCAGGACCTAAGAACCGCAGATAGCTCAAGTAACAGCTTACATTAGCGCTTAGTTGTAAATTTCCTGGGTTGCGTCTGTCACCTCGTGAACCAACTTTCATAAGCCGACAGTGATGGTGACAACGCAAATGAGGAAACAAAGTCAATAAACGTTAATTTCAACGTCAATTCGCACATTTAGTTACTGCCCCTAACCGTAAAAGCTGTTCACGATGAATACGTTTAAATAATATTGAGTTAACCAACACGGACAAATTCAAGCATGTGCTCCTCTATATGCCGATCAACACTATAATACTGTGATCAGATGAAAAAAAAATCTATTCTCTCACGTGCGGGCCCGGCAGTTACGTTTGTTGATGTTTATCAGGCGTTCATCATGGTCTCAAAGTGGGGATTTAAATCTGCCACATTACTTGTGTTTTAATTCATTTGTGTGAAAGACGAGATTAGAATGAAATCAAACACTGCAATTAAACGCCACCACACGAATTACAAATTACAAGATTTTGATCAGTAGCTTTGTAACACAACAGTACCACTCATTTTTATGACGCTGCGATGGCTTTTACACTATCATATAAATAAATAAATAAATAAATAAAGTATTATGTATATAATAATTAAACACATAGCGAATTGACTATGAAATATTATTTAGTCATGACGGATGAGAAAAAGCAGATATTTAGACCAACGTATACAGATTCAATCTAGAAGCCGACAATTTAAAGAATTAGGATTAGTGCCTTTGGCATGTTGGATAGAAATAGTTGAATCGGAAACAACTTTACAAGCCAAATTTACACTGTCAAAAAAGAAATAACAAAAGGCGACCGAATTATGGTCACCATATCTTGTCCTTACCTCAAATGCAAGTGGTTTTCACATTTTCAGGACAATCTTAAGACCACTACTCGTATTTCGTCACATGTTTGAGCGACTCTCACATCAGTTCTTCATCATCTGGCTGCTCGACGTCTTTGAAGTGTCGCCATATTTAACTGCGCCATGTTCTTCACCATCTGGCGCAATCTGTACGGAGTCCTTGTGCCATCTTGAAAACCACTGAGACTTTTTTTTTTATTTATGCGTTGCACGTGCTTACCGCGTGGCCTCTTCCCCAGCGGCCACGCCCGTCTCCGCAGTGGAATCCTGCTCAACGTAAGCGGCATTTCTTAAGGTTTCAGAACACGAGGTAACGACCCCAGTGACCCCATGGGCATCTCGCTGACTGGTTCACGATCACGTACCAGTGCGTTTTCGCTGCGGCACGGTCACTCCCGAGGGTCCTGTTTCGTCACTTGGAGCAGCACAAGCATTACACGTTACCTGTCATTGCTTCTTCTGTCTTCGTTACGAATTAGGCTCATGGGAATTCTCAATCTGCTGTGTTAAGAGCGCTGTAACGTTGTTCTGCATGACGATAGAAGGACACACAAACATGAGCATCCAATCAATAAAATTGCAGAGCTTTCTACAAAAAATATTTTCTAGAAGACGTTTTATTTTTATATGTTGCTTAGAGCTGATAGAAGTAGAGTAGAGCAGAGTAAACTAAAGTAGAACCTCCACGCTGTGCCATAAAAATCACAAGAAGCAAAATTTTTACCTAAGGTTTGTTTTTCGCACCTCAGTGCCATTGTCGTGTCGCAAATAATACATTTAGATATCATAACTTCTCTATACTGGCCACGGTGATCTAATGGCTAAGGCACTCGGCTAACGAACGGTCGCGGGATGAAATTCCGGCCACGGCGGCCACGTTTTCGATGTAAGCCAAAATGTTGTCGGCCCGTGTGTTCAAATTTGGGTACTCTATAGGTGATCGAAATTTACGGAGCCCTTCACTACGCCGCCTCTCGCAATCATACGGCGGTTTTGGAATGTTAAACCCCACATATCAATAAAACAATAATAAAAAGCAATAGGCAATGTTTGCCTGACTTCTTGTTATGCCCGATAACTTGAGTATGTCCTAAATAGACAAACGAAGAGAAAAAAAAACAAACATGAGTAATGGTTACGGTATGGTGCTTTGTGGTTTTCTGCTAGAATTTTCGTTTTTCTTCTCTCACATTGCAGTTGAAGTTGTTAACGAGTGACGAGTGAGGAAAATAAAGTTGTGTATAACCTAAGAAACAGCATTAACACGCACTTGTTGGCAGTGGAGTAACCGTATTGCTGTATTTATTGGATTATAGGAAAGCTTTTGGATCTGGCCTGAGAGTTCTCCATGAATACGCAGATCTTCGTATACAAGCCTAATCTTACGATAAGGAACTTCAGCTGCTTACACTATGTTGCCGGCTATCTTGCGCCTCATGACATGATCCCTCTTTGTTTTACTTCCTCGTTATTAAACTTTGTCGCTTTACGTCGGCGTACCTCTAGCGCTTCGCCGATGACATTGCATTGCTGAGTAACTCAGGGAACGAATTGCAACTCATGATTACGGAGTTAAACAAGAATAGCAGAAAGGTGGGTCTTAAAATGAATCTGCAAAAAACGAAAGTATTGTACAACAATCTCGGAAAAGAGCAGCACTTCGAGATAGGTAATAGTGCACTTCAAGTTGTAAATGTGTCTACTTAGGGCAGGTAATAACCGCGGAGCCGAACCACGAGATTGAAGTAACTAGAAGAATAAGAATGGGGTGGAGCACATTTGGCAAGCATTCTCAAATTATGACAGGTATACAGATTGCCACTATCCCTCAAGAGAAAGGTATATAACAGCTGTATCTTGCTGGTACTTAGCTACGGAGCAGAAACCTGGAGACTTACAAAGAGGGTTCAGCTTAAATTGAGGACGACGCAGCGAGCAATGGAAAGAAAAATAGTAGGTGTAACCTTAAGAGACAAGAAGAGAGCAGAGTGGATTAGGGAACAAACGAGGGTTAAGGATATCATAGCTGAAATCAAGAAGAAGAAATGGACATGGGCCGGGCATGTAGCGCGTAGACAGGATAACCGCTGGTCGTTAAGGGTAACTAACTGGATTCCAAGAGAAGGCAAGTGGGTTAGGGGAGACAGAAGGTTAGGTAGGCAGATGATATTAAGAGTTTGCGGGTATAAATGGCAGAAACAGCACAGGACCGGGTTAACTGGCGGAGCATGGGAGAGGCCTTTGTCCTGCAGTGGACGTAGTCAGGCTGATGATGATGATGATGATTATGATGACCTCTAGCACCCTGAGGGGGCGCCCACGTAAGCCAAGACGTGATCCCGCTAGGAGTCACGCTCGCGAAGCTCTTCCGAAGCGATAAACAAAGCAAATCAAGAGATCCTGACATACGCTTCCGACCTACTTTGCGAGGTGACGGTGAAGCACTGTACAAGAAACACTCGAAATGGCACCGAGTGAAGTGCTGCAGAGTTGATCTCAGACACAGATATCCCTCTACAACTCTGGCTGTTAGGAGGGCCTTTTATTTGAGAAAGCATAAAGTGATCGCTGAAATGCCTTTAACTGCACTCCGCCCTTGCTTCTTACGCGAACCCACCTTCCCGGTCTTGGCGAGTGTTTACTTTGTTCTTGTGCTTGTGCCCATGCGCCGTTTCATAAGTAAACATGTTCTTTTGTAAAGCTGCGCGTTAGAATGTTGAGTCGTGGTTCACGTGGGTATCATAGTTTTTTCGCCAACAACCAATATGCGCTATAACCCCAGCAGTCACAACCTGGTAAAACACAAATACAAAAAAAAACGTGACTGGCCTAAGCCACCTTTTTTACATAGCGGTGCGTTGAATCCAACTTTCGCACCAACATTTGCTTTCTTAATACGGCAAATGTCTTATGTGTTTTATATTGAATTACGCCAGGTGTCAAACTAATTTTGATTTTCCAGCAAGTTCCACAACTCTCCCTGAGAGGCCAAATATTCCAGTCGCTTCCTTACAGAGTAATGATTATATGCACAGAAGAAAATAAAAAAAAAAGGACCGAGGAAAGAAGTAGCCATGTCAAGCACAACGTACCTTTACTTACTTCAACGGCCACAACAACGAACAGTGCCGGTTTCTATGCGTGAGCACTCGTGGAGCAGTTTTGTCGTTGACGTAATTCACGCCGCTTATAATATTGTATCGTAGAGAACAATGCGAGTCGACGACAAAGCAGCAAGCAAGGCATGCAAGCGCAGCGTTGGCGATGTACACGCGCGACACCAGCGTGCGCTTCCTTGGATTTCGGCTTGCTGGCGTCCCTCGGACGGCTGACGTTCTTCGGCCTCCCAGTACGTCTGTACGTGAATAAATCACGTGACAGTATTTTTAGGTCTTCTTCTGAGTACAAGAATCTGATCGGCTTTTCCTGCAGCCTTTTTTGCGTAATGGTGCGGGTAATCGAGGTTAAATCTCATGAATCATGATTACTCCGTGTTTTTTCTCTTCCCCTTTCCACATAGCCGTGGTGTTTAGCAGTTAATCTATCTACCTTACGGCCTCTTTATTGCCAGAATAGCGTCTCATTTCGATAATGCAACTTGGCATATAGTTGCTTTGTCCTGTAGAAGTTAAGCTCTACATCTTCTACCACACCGTTTGCTCTTGGCTTGTTCCTCGTTCTGGCTTACCATCTTTCTAGCATCATTGCCTCAGGTGCTCGTCTCTAAAGGGTTTCTTCCGTGTGCACGGGCCAACAGGAAGGTGTAGAAAAGAAGCATTATCCCTGTGGTCTCAGTCGTAATTTGGTTGCTTCTGGGGCACATGAAAAATAAAACAAAAAGCACACCATGCCACACACCCCCTTGCTTTCAGTCTTTGGTGCTTCGGACAGAAACAAAGACGCCGCGGGTGACGTTTAATGAGGGTAGTCTCCTACATCTGCAAGGCATGGTGAGTGCCTCTGTGTGCGCGCGACACGTGAGTGGGCCGAACATTTCTTTTCATCAGGCGCCGAACGTGGCCGGGCTTTCGCTTCATACTGATGAGCATTTCACAGACGATGCCCTCGAGAGATTCAGGAGCCTCTCAGGCATTTCTCTGATTCGGGCCTCCCTCCAATAACATCCGTATGTTTGTTCAATACACGCTTGCACCTTATCGTAAACACCCTAGTAAGTGAGATAAGGAAGGGTGCACGTCCTTATTGAGAGTGCTGTCTGGAGCAAGGACTCACAGCGTGCTTGCAGATAAGTAGGGAGAATGAATAGATGTTTGTGTTTGAATTCTCTGGCTTTGTGTGCTATAAAAGCATTATCATTATGTGAGCTTGAAAATAATTCTTATCACTGAGTTTTCTTTCGAGCAATAAATTATTGGTTTGTGAATGTTATTGCAATTAAATTGATGTAAAGATGAGCCCAACTTCCATGAACCGCATATAAAACGCTTGATGAAGGAGAAAGTGTGTTAGAAGCGAATTAAAAACTCAAAAAAATATCTAATCGTACCATCAAGTAACGATTGGGATGTCTAAGCGACGGCTTAGACATCGCCGATATTACTGCTTACACCTGATATTAAAGTAAGTTTTCGTCCATAAATTAGAAAAAAATTTGAGCTTTAGTTCTATACAATGCAATGGCGAGAGACGTAAAACGCGTAAATTACGCAGAAACGAACTCGGCACTCACGCGGCTTGACACGCGCTCTTGGAAACCCGGCCAGTAGCAGCCGGCTCAGGGATAAAGCCTGAATCGCTCGCAAATTAGGCCTACGCTCTTGTTCCTCGTGGAGCGACCCTCCCCTTGACGCCCGCTGTTGAACGTGACTGTGAAGCGGGGTGGCCCCGAGGACGGACTCGTTATGGATCAGTTAGGTCCCCCCAGTGATATTTCCTGTGTCTAACGAGAGCGGGACGACCGCTGAATCACAGCCGGGTTACTGCACAGTTTCTCACTCTAGTATCATACAGTATTAGGGATGCTCTGACTATTGAGCCGAAAGGCTTATACGCCTCCTCAAATGCGAAAATGTACCATCAGCATCAATACGAGTGATGATGACGTCACCCTGTGAAGTCGTAATCATATCACAGGTCGTGGCGATAAGTAACCTCATGGCATCATAGTTACGTCGCAGGGTAACGTCATCAGATGGCATCGTCACTTGACCGTAGGAGGCCCAGCACATCCCGGAGATGCGTCAAGTGCGAAACACTTGCAATGCCTCTGATCATGGAGGTAGTGAAAGACTAAGGTAGGCGCAGGCAGGTTTAGGAAGGGGGGGAGGGGGGGAGAGGTAACGCAGTCAAAGATGGCTGACCTTTGCTTTAAGGCATTAGCGATATAGGTTTCGGTATAATCAATAACAACGCTTTTTGTTCGCATTATCACCGTCCCGCTATGCCTAGATTCGGCTTCTTTTTTAAAACAAATAACTAACCTCCCTGGCTTTCTTCATACCATCTCTCTCTCTCTCTCTTTGGGCTTCGGCAACGTGTGCGTCCGCGGTATACTGCTAATCCGAGAAGACAATAAGGAAATATCGTTAAGACCGAAACCCACTTCAGTGTAAGGAAGCCTAAGCTTCATGCAAAGACTTGTATATTATTGATAAAATAGTGAAAATATTGCAATTCAACTTTTTTAGTATGTGTGACTCTGTTCTCCTTTCTTTCTGGGCCCCCCTTTCCAACACTAATTAAGAGTATAGCAAACCAGACGGTAATATCTCTTTAGCCTCCAGAGTTTACGCTTGATATTTGTCTCACTAACTCTCTCTTGAAAGAATTCGATTGTGAGCTGCATCTTATACGTAACACAATTACTGTTTGGATTCTTACTCTCTTGGCCTTCACGCAAACAAGCACACTTTTTAAGGGTGCAGTATCACTAGTATAATAATTTTGCTCTTTGTTCGACCTTTGTGTTTCACCTGTAAGTCCCCTTGTCGGCTTTTTCTGGGAATCTTCTTCGGAATTTGAGGTCACCATTCCGTAAACAGCTTCATAAAAAAATATTACAAAAGTATGCCTACCTCAGCCGATAATAATAATGTCTATAGAAAACGAAAGCAAAAGTTTCAACAACCTATATTTTTATAGCAAAAATACAAGTTATAAAAAAGTGGGCCCCTCCTGCTTCCTTTTAACGTTTTATTTTATCTAGATAGCAAATATATGGACACTCTCGGCTGGTTTCTTCCCGTCCGTGTCAGTTGCCGTCATGTACCATACTTGTGCATGTATGCAGTCATGAGGTATAATTTATTTACCATAAAAATAATTCTTAAAAATACTTTTCTAAGTGCGGATTGAAAGTTGCGACACAGATCAGCAACGAAGAATAAGTCCCTAAACATACTTACCTCGAGCTATTTATGTACACCATTTACCGCTGGGGGAGCTGAGCTCGGGGGATTACAGCGTGTTTTCGGCATTTCCAGTAATATGACGTAAAGAATGCTCTTTAAAGTCGTCACCCCACATGTTGCGATATGCAAGCAATTATACCACCTGTTTTTGCACTACAGGCCGTGGTCGCTCTTTCCCGTGCGATTATTTCTTGACGCGGGCGCTTTGTACGTCTTGTGTTGAAGTCTGCGTTGAAGTTTGGGTCAAACTTACAGAGCGCACAAATGTAACATCACTCGCTGCAGCAGCCGCGTTTGCGAAAGGAGCGCGCTGCTCAAACGCAATGAAATAACCGGAACATGTGTTGGTTTGGGCTCGTGCTGTGTATACCAGTGCAGGCCATTTCGCGCGTCCTTCGTTCTGTTTGAACAGCGTGCTTCAATTAAAGTTCTATGCTCTGAAAGTTGTTGGGGCACGTTTGTCTACTGTTTTTTTGTTTTTTTTTTTTTGCGTGAGCAGCACATGCACTCTTCGCGCTGCTTGCCGTTCTTCGCGTGACATCCCAGTTTGCTGCTATTGCTTTCTTGCTTTGCTCTGGTGACGCAAATGTTATTTTTGCATTTGAAATATTGATGATTATCGCTGTGCATGCTGCAGCCACAAAAGTGTCGCTCTGGTCATATGTAACAAGAAAGAAAGCTTTCATGCGCATTTCTACACACAATTTGAAGCAGTTTGCGTTCTTAGGCACTTGAGTTATTTCTTATATTTCATTTGCTATATTTTATTGCACCCAAAACACTGCTTCAAAGAGCGACATCAACAATAAGCTAAAGAGAACAAAATTAATGCCCTGAATGTTTGCCTATTTCCTTCGTGGAAAGGAATTTCTTAGGAAACAAAGGAAACGTAGTAGGGCTAGCATGTATCTATTCATTTTGCTTCAGTCTCACTCACAAGATTGGGAAAGAAGCTGCAAAATGTATGAATTTAGACATGCATTGGTGAGAGCCTCTCGTGAGTTTGATTATTTAAATCGTCAGACCTTTGCGAGTATACTTTTCATAACACGAGAAATCGAAAAGTGAAAAAAAGTTTCTGCAAGATGAAGATGTCCAGAATAATATAGACGAGTGAAAAAAAAACAATAAAAGAAATTATATCTCTGGAGAGAGAAGGTATTCTAGTGAACCTAATAATAAAAGTTTAAGGAAAAAATAAAACAAGGGTGCTTGCAAAGAACGCATTCGATGTCATTGCTGTGCTGCCGTGCCTAAAAGATGTCGCGCATGTTCGTGCGTTGAACGCTCACATATATTGTCGGAGAGCATTTGAAACAAAGTTTCTATCTCTGACCGCAAAATGGCACAACTGCGCAGTGCAAGAGATTCGTAAGACTGCGAATGTCGCAAGTCTGTAGAGTGTGCGTGAGCTAACTTCGCGACAGAAAAGTAATGTATTTCCACAATAGCTCTGGTTGTGTAAACCATAAAAGTAAAGCTATACTTTTCCAAACCACAGCTGGCGGTAAAGAATGACCGTTAAGCTTCGGGTTGACGGAAGCTAAAATGAGAAACGCCTCCGAGATTGAAGTCAGAGGGAGCGAGTCGGTTTACGGAAGCGACGAGCACGCCAAGCATGAATAAGCCTTTTGAAACACGAAGCACTCTTTGCACCTGCGTAGCTTGTCTGCTTCGCACAAAGCAGACTTTGCGCATCTCTGCGCAAAGTCTGCTTTTTCTTTTCTTATTTTCTCAAGTAAGCTTAAGGTGGCATTCTCGGCCTTCATAATAAATAATTGAGACCATGGGGCTCATTCTACCAGTGTGTGAGACTTTTGACAGTGGGACCTAAAATAGAAACGCTTAGTCATTTTGTGTTTTAGCAGGTTAGCTTTATATATAGTTCGCCTTCTTTATTACCTTAGGCAAACATGATTTAGGCGGTATTTCTAAAGAAAGGCAACGCTTGCTTTTAAGATAGCTGCTCAAAGTTTGCAGACTATTTAAATGATTGAATAAGGTAGTGCGTCTGAAACAACGGCAACGATCAATGTCCCTGTCGTTCACTCACTGCGAACGACAATGTTAGTGAATACATAATCAGCAGTCATGGTAGGTCTTGCCTTAACTTTTTTGTTCTGGTGCAGTGAGCTAATACTACCAGAACTTTGGTATGGGCGAGTTGGTTGATGGTCAAACATTTTGAGGTCCAGCGCTAAGAAGCACACAAACAGAGACATATAGCAGCCCGCTGTGTCTACTAAGTGGCCCTATACTTTTGTGGGTCTTAGCCCTGCATCCCTAAAAGATTGACAAATACTACCACCAAATAGTGGTATGTCGTGACGCACACTAAATAAAAGAAAGTCCCGTTATTTTGTACTTTTTATTCTTTAGGACACAATTTGTCAATAATGCATGGTGAAATATCCATGATTGTAAGACGCTTTTAGAGTTTTCAAGTTCAGACGGAATAATGCTCATCAAGAGGGGTGTAGCGACATTGTTGTCAGCAGCTGCCACCTGACGTCAGCTACTATCTTCCGTTCAGTGTTGAATTGGAGCAGAAGCGCCTATGGTATGCAGTGTGACACTGTTAGGTATCATCATGATGTCGACTTGTGCATACTTCTTCCAAAATCAGCAGCTGAAGCGGCCGGCTGGTCTATGTAGATAAGTGCGACTGCGTCTTTTCTCAATGCTAAAGAAAGGTCGCAGTCATTGTAGTGGACGTAAATCACAAAATTTATGTAAGGATTGTAAAGCTCGACAGGCCCATGCATAGCACTGATCTAGTGAATATAATTTTTGGCTGTTGGTGCAAAGAGGTCCTGGGATCGGATCCCGGCCGTGGCGGCCGCATTTGAATGCACGCGAAGCACTGGAGACGCGTGTGCGTAGATTTGAAATCAAGTATTGACACAAGATGGCGAACGAAGGTTTCCCGCAGCTTTCCACAACGGCGTTTCTCATATCGTGGTTCGGGACGTAAGGCCCCCACCATAAAGAATACTAGGAGAATCTAACGTGCTTTCAAAGCGTTCTTAGGTTTTGGTAGAGTTCAGTAACATTAGATCACATAATAGGCACAGGAGTAGAAGGAACTGCCTGATATTATAAAAAAAATCAGTGCTGCTTGATAACACCACTAGAATTAAAGGTGGGAAATCAAAGAGATTATGGATGTAGCAGGGTATAAACTGTCGTCACATTTTATGTATACTATAACCAGACCGAATTATCAACACGTAGAAATGTCTAACCTCTCGAGGGTGCAGTAAGTTTGTGAGATAGGGTAACATACAATTCCTATTCACTATTCTCTATTCACTACGAAACCTATAGCTTGCGCTGTAGCACCTACGATATCCCCTCGGTTTATTTAGCACGGTCATTTACAGTTACCCCGCGCAAATGCATGGACGCATGATATCTGGCAGAGAAGAGTCTTGTAAAAGCGCTACTGGAGTCCTGTTGCAGCTACGCTGTACCTTATTTGCACAGAAAAAAAATAGAACAAGCAAAAGCCCATAGAAAGAAATACAGAGACAAAAAATATAGAAAGAAAGGGGAAGGAAGCGACAAATAGCTAGACTAGGAGAAAGACAGTAAGGAAACAAAAGCAAATAAAACAAAAAATAGCCAGGCGTGCGCGGACTACGGCATTAATATTAAAACATTTAGGGTAGTAGGCCAGCATTCACTATGCTGTTTTTCGTCATTCTTCTGAGAAGCGTGGTATCCGCTAAACATATTGCTAGGAATTCTGTGCCAATTGTTCTTGCAGTGGCTGACGACGATGAGAAGTTATACCTGAAGTGGGTAGGCGCCACATTTATTAGCTCAACAAAAATAAGCTTTAAGCTTTTTTTAATGAGTTGGAATATTGGATGACCCACTCGTTACGCTATTCACATTGTGCGATGACTGCTGCTTCTTTCGCTGTTTTAAAACGCTTTTTAAGTCGTATTAACGCGATTGTTTTTACGACATCAAGCCTGCTTAAGGTTAGTTTGCCGACAAGTCCCAAACACCGACGTGGCTCTGTGGTAGAATATTGGGCTGGCACCCAGCGGACTCGGGTTCTAGCCCCACTGTGTCATTGCTTTTTGGTTTTTTTTATTTTCTTGTAATTTGTAATTGGGTTATGGACTTCGGCGGCGGCAGCGGTTGTGGCGGCGGACAACTACCTCACTGCGGGAGACCAAAGTTACGATCTCATAACAGCTTTCGCTGTAAAAACAGAAGTAAACAGAGGCAATATGAAAGAAAACTGACAGAAAGAAACATAGATACAAGGAATAAAGAAAGACAAACTTAAAAGGAAAGAAAAAAAAATCCGCCAAGTACTATGGAGAAATGTAGATAAAAAAATCGCTTGCACAGAGAGCGGCGATGGGCGTGAGCTTTGCGTGACTGAGTCCAAATTTTCTGCATTTTTATTGTGGACTACCTCATGCAGCAAACACATGAATGAAACATAACAGTGCAACAATATCTTAATGTTTGAGAATCAGTGTCCAGATTTTAATCATGCTTGAGGGTCGTATCGATTTGCATATCGAATGCCGACGCCCAGTCTCTTTGAAAAATGATCCGTAGACAGCTGCGAAAGAATGTCTTTAAAGTATCAGCACTGGTTGGATTTGGTTCAGGGTGTACACCCACAAAGCCACCTTTTATCCAACACCCCCCCCCCCTCCCTCAACTACAACCATTTCCTTTATCCAGGTGCATGGAGGGCTAAATTTTGCAGATATTGCCCTTTAGCTGAGCTGAGCTGGGGAACTCGAAAAATACAGAAATTCATATGCACGCACTTTCCCCCACCACAAATAGGAGAAGCTAGTACTCAGGACGAGGGCAGGCCTTCACGATGCAGGAAAATCCTTTTTATGTTTATTTTTCAACGCCGTAAATCTTGTCACCAGACCGGATATCCTCGAGGCTGGTTTAGGTATTCATGGCGCCACAGCCATAAGTCAACCATGGAAGCACATTGGCAAGAAGTAGCGCGGCTTCTGGGCCTCTGGGCTCATATGCATCAAGCCATGGATAATAAATCCCTGGTAGTGTTGTGGCTGCGAGTTGTTTTCCACCAAAAGAGAGAGAAGCAAGGAATAAACGCAAAGAGCGACATGGAGTTGAAAAGATCTCACCGATGTTTTTAGGTGGTTCGCAATAGGAAAACTTTAAGCGTACTTTTCCGGGGTTTCCAGTTGGTATGCCAGTAGTGGTGTGTTTGGTGTGTTTATACGAGAGTGAATGCGAGAAGTTTCGGTCGGATGGAAACGCGTTGTAAGGCTTTATTTCTATTACTTGAGAGAGGTTTATTTTATGCAGCTCGTCTATAAAGCGCAAAGATATCGTATGCAATATACATATGCACCCTCCTCTCTTTTAATAAGCAAGAAGGTCAAAGCACGTTCGGTTCCTTGAACGCAGGTGCTGCACACTGGGTTGTGTTAGAGCCTGCTAGAGAACCTGGAAAAATTTATCCTGATCCCTGTTATGCTATGCCTCTCATATCCCGAGTCCCTTTGGCACGTTAAACCCCGTACACCAACCATGAAAACTACCAACGTAACATTACGTAAAATCATACGTATCTCCTCTTTTCTAAAAGGTTTGCTCTAAGAAAACTTCTGCGATTCTTTCCTCTCTCATGTCATCCTCACTCACTCACTCACTCACTCACTCACTCACTCACTCACTCACTCACTCACTCACTCACTCACTCACTCTTTGAGAGGCTAAGAGCGATTAAATTTTTTGGAAACTGACTCACGCTGCACCATGGTCTGAGTTGAGAAGGGTCCAGGTGGTACCAATAATAGCGTGAAGGGGTTTCTCTTCCATTACTGTTGACAGGAGTTGGGTACGAAGGCTGAAACATCATCGTCACTTGTTTAGCCACTGGCAACTATTATTGCGATAGTAATTATATGGACACTCTCGGCTGCCGCTTGAGTTGGTATATATATATATATATATATATATATATATATATATATATATATATATATATATATATATATATATATATATATATATATAAGAGCAAAAAGTGTATACCTAAGGGGGGCTCGTTTTTCCGTGTTTTGACACAATACTAATGAGATCTAACAGACAATACTAAGGAATGTATAAGGGAAGTTATTAGAACAAATGTAATGTAAATAAGAAGAAATAAAAGTGGGTGAAAAAATAACCAGCCGCTTACGGCTGGTTATGTTTCTCCTCACGGCTGGTTATTTTTTCACCCACTTTTCACCCACCCAAAAGGCACACGGGCCTTTGCGGTGGCCCCTGTGCTCAGATTTGGGTGCGCGTTAAAGAACCCCAGCTGGTCAAAATTTGTGCAGCCCTCCACTCTGGCGTCTCCTATATTAATATAATTGTTTCGGAATGTTAAACTCCCCTTATCAATCATCTATAAATCCTTTGTGGCGAAACTTTGAATTATTCTCGGTACCTGCCTACAAAGTCACCGAGAATAGAAAGTGACGGCTTGAACAACAAACACGCCAGGCTGCTTACCTCTTCCAACTGCGATGAGGTATATTTAAACAGAAGAGCTGCAACGAAGTCGTAACGGAAAAGGGCCGTACGGCAAGGCAGGCAAAGGCGGCACAAGTTCTCGCGCAATCAGAGCGCGGGGGTTTTCGTTCTCTTTCGAAGGCGAATACGCGTTGGTACATATGCTTCACTACACATCGCAGACTGCTGCGTAAAAATGTGTTTCAAAGTGCCTTAGCGTAATAATCTGCTTGCGTGCTGCAGCATAGCAACATATGCGGCTGCCCGCGCCAGTTGTGCCCGGCACTTGTTCGTTCTTGTAGTTTGCGGAGAGGCAACTTGCTCGGTCGCGAGGCAATTTGCCGCTATAACTGGCATTCAGTAAGCATAGAACTTGTGTACACGACACACGACGGGTTGCACTGACACTTGGCGTGTTCGCCGACAGACTAAAATAAGATATGCCCAGTCCATACAAAAGGTATTGGGTGTTTCTTGTGCAGTGATTTCAAATCTTCGGTATGTTCTGTGACCTGACTAGTGCTGCCATAAATAATGAGTGCAGACATGTGTCAATATTTACAACGAAACGGGATACGCGTTGTTCAGTGCTCATGATGCGAAGTGGTTTTGATACGAACTTGAACGGAACACTGCAGTGTTTTTTAAGCTCATGTGAACTTTTCTTATGCACCAATTTTTCTTTTTTCGTATATAACGATTCCTTAATTATTTTTAGCAGTGCAGACTAGCAAAAGACACATGCGTCTTTTTAAACTACCTGTCTTTCTTTCCTCATCTACTCCTCCTTAAACACACACATTTATTTATACTGACAAAAAAGTTCATCTAATCTTTTATATACACGGACACTCGGTAAAGAAGCGTGTTTTTTCAGGGGTAGAAAGATAACTGCAAAATGCAGTTTAAACCAAGTGTCTCAGCAGAATAGACTGTTGGACAAGTTGCTATTTCATTATAAGGGAGTCTGCGCGAGAAAAAGTTGACAGTTAAAAAAAAGGACACAAGCTCATTGTGTCGCTCTTTTCTCTCTGTGCTCACGTTGTTTGGTGCTGTTTCTCTCATGGTAGCCTGTCTACTACGTTTGCATTACATGTCTGTAACACCGCGTGAAAGCAAGTCCTTTTTTAACGTTGCGTAAGCTCCTCTCTGAGTAGCCTGAGTTGAGAGCAGTAATAAACTCTGGTGTATTGTGTGCCAAGCACGCTACTAGATCTCTAAAAAAATAAAGAAATCGTTACACGCTTATGCTTTTGGTTTTATTTTTCATTTGCCTATTCACTTTTTTAGCAAGCATATGGCTCCAAGGGGCACAGAATTGGAACAATGAATTAGTTTAGCTTCATTTCCTGCAGGCTTGCAGCGCTAATGTCATTAATTTCACTATCATGGGTTTATTACTACACAAAAACATGGAGGTCAAAGTGTATATACTTTTTATTTCCCACTGAAATCAGCATGTGTAACGTTGCGAATTTCAACGTATACTTCTTGTGTCTTGGTTACATTGGTTAGATTAAAGTATTATACTCGATATGTTAAGCCCTTATGGTTAATTCAAAGGACAGGGCACTTCGTGTTTACTAACTAAGCCCCACGCACGACCCAGAAGACACCATCCGATTTTATTGTGACGTGGAGTTTTGTGCGGGAATTCTAATACGCTGTTGGCACTTATGTTATGTGTTTTTCTACGTTATCGAAAGTCTTATTGTGGTAGGCGTAGCAATTTTCATGGTCAGGTAGTAACTTACTAAAATAATGAAAACAGTTTTGTTATGTAGTGGCCCTCGAAATCCCGGACTTTCTGACAGTGGAAACTTTGAAAAATTGACGTAAAAAAGTGATTACTGAGCCATAAGCCCATTTTTAGCACTATTCTTGAAATGCAAAACATTCAGTATACGTATTCGGCGAGCTATGGAAAGAAACAAGGCACGGACTCTGTGTGGGTTTCACCGCTAAGTTATTCCTAAGTGACTTGTGCCCTTCTCCGGACGCTGAGAAAGAAACCCAAGGCGCCACCAGGCCGGCGTAGCCGTATTACGGCTGAATGTGACTTAACGAAATTTCCGAGCCTTTGGCCTGAACCATGTAAAGGGCCACTAGCGCATGGTAGAAGCTTAAGGAGAAAGCGTGCATTGGCTATTCTCGTTCGTCGAATGGGTGCAGCCGGGTAAGAGAAAAAGTGCGATAAAAGTAACTTTTCGAGGTGGTTCTCCTTTGAGGCACCGTATTCTTCCTCGTGCTGAAGCAATCATTTCTTTTTATTTTTACCATCTTCGGCCTCGGTCTCACTTCAAGTTTCTTCATTCTTCCCTCACATACCTTGTTCTTGAGAGTATTCTCTTTGGATTCTGCAGTTCATCACTTTGCACGTTCAATGAGTTCTGTTTTCAGTTTACTTTATGAATTTGTAATGACACTGTGGTGACATGTGAAGCATCCACTTTTCAGTCAGGGTAAATCTAATTATGTGTAGCTCACTGGACTGAATGGCGTGTGTGCCCCACATATTTGTGGGCTTTGCTAGAATAAAAACTTTCTAAATTGAACTCATTGAAGGTAGAGATCAAAACATTACCTATTTTGATTCTACAGCGTTATTTTATTCGACACACGCAGAGAAAAGGGATAGTCGTTGTAAAGTCTGATAATAATAACAAATAATGTGACACTGTAAATATGGCGAGGTGCACACGTCCACTTCCCTCATTATAAATGTATATTTATAAAAATGGGTGTAATAATTCATTATGCTAGTTAGTATTCGTGAAGGTATGGGCTATGGCACAACGGGAGCGTTGTCAACAAGGATAAATATATTTATTTCCCAACAGTTTCAGGAGGACACCCCCCCATATATATATATATATATATATATATATATATATATATATATATATATATATATATATATATATATATATATATATATATACCATAAGAATACTTCGCTTAGCTATGCGCAGTAAAGCACAGACTAACCAATACCCATTGTTCTATTTTTATTTTTCATACGTGCAGGCAGACAAGTATGTTATTTATCCTTGTTTGCTGATTGCATTGCACCGTTTTTAGATTTAGTTCTACGATTCGCACACCATCTCTCAAAGATGAAGAGTATAGTGAGATAAGCATGTACTGCATGTTCACCAGTTCCTTATAAAAAAGCAAACAACCTTCTGAATTTCGACATCCTTTTTTTTTACCTGCACTAATTGAATTCTTACCACCGACATTATGTGTCACTTTGCAAAAGTGCAGTTCTAATAAAATTCGCAGAGCTTATCCTTGTTCCTGTAAATATTCGATAGTTCAGCAATTCATTTTAAAATAAACTTGTTTTTTTTTTGCTGAACAGAAATGGTAGAAAAGCGGGCAGTTTTAATAATGCAGACACTCAGCAATCAGAAAATTTTATGATAGAGTACTGCAAGTGTTGCTAATTATGCCTCTAAAGAAGATAAAAACTGCCGGGAACATAGCCAGGTCGTTTATCTGATCTCGTATTCACCGCGGCAGCAAGTTTACTTTAGTCCTATAAATGTCGTTCCTATTGAGTGTTGAGCGTATTACCGCTATGTCCACTGACATAAACAGCATGGCAAAGTAAGTGTTCATAAACAGCCGATAATGAGATAACGAAGAATGTTACAGAAACATTAAACACACGCACACACACACACCTAAGCCAGAGAAAAGGGAGTGTGAGCAGGAACATAATTCTAGCGCAAGGACAGCAGCCTATTTCTCATTAGGGGCCTTACTGCTGGTACGAGAGTTAGGTCCTCAATAAATAGACCACAAGGTAGGTGTTAAAAAACTCGCACATATGCAGGAACAAAATGAATACAGAGAGGGAAATATAATTTGGATGGTAACAATGCACTGTGAGGTATCATATAGTGTAATGAAAAGAAAGTAAAATAAATGAAATGATAAATTTTACGCGTAACGAAATAAATGTTAGCATATGGTGTAAAGATCCTGCCGGACGTTCATACAGTGATTCGAGTAACCTTAATGTTACAAATTTACAAATGCATGAACACCGTCAAAATGCATGAACTCCATGAATTCCGGGTTGGGCGTAGCAGTTACTTTGATCAGCTGCTGACCTGCAGGTGCCGGGTTCTTCTCTTCTTCAGCGGTTGTATTTTGGTGGAATCAAAATGCTAGAGGCCCATGCACTGTTTGATGTCAGTGCACTTTAGCGAATGTCAGATTGTCGATATTTCCGAAGTCTCAACTGCGGCACTCCTCATAACCACAATAAGGTTTTGGTGTGTAATACCCTTGAAATTAAGTATCAGTTAAATATGGCGGTAAAACAAAACGTTCCTTGTGCCCCATATTTTATTCGGGGTTCTTGTTACATAATTAGCTTTACAGATCAATGACGTCAGAAAACCATGACCGTGACTAGACTCAGAATAAAAACTTGTAACATTTTATTGCACAACATTTTATTGAATGCAGCGAGTTATGAACATGAAGGTAGCAGTTGCTTTCGAACAGTTGCAGCATGGAGGGCGACAAAAATTGGCTCCATAGGCACTGTCCTTTGTCGCAAGTCGTCCTCATCTAACTGTGACTACCGCGTCCGATAGCGAACCCGCTTTTATCGAGTCAGTTTCCAAGCACCTCAACCATTTAGCCACTTCGGCCGCTATTAGAAGCTTTTATTAAGAGAAGTAGTGCAGGTCTAAATTAACAATACGCTGAAAATTGGCAAGTGCATGAGCGGTACTATTTTTTAGTTGCTGAGGAGATTCACTGCCCCGCTGCGGAATTGCGGACGTATCGTCCAAATTATTTAGTTTGTATTATACTGTAAAATTTAGCCTTCAAATGTACAGAGCTTTCTTGAGCGGGACATGGCACGCAAAAAAAAAGAAAAAAACGAAAGTGATGTCATATGTATAGCCACGTAAAGGAGCCTATGAGGACCATATTTTCAATACTCAAGTGCATGAATGAACATGCAACAAGCGCTGCAGTGTGATACAGAGGGTATTCAAGCGAGGCATGGTGAACAAAGCAATTTCTTTGCTAATCGTGAATTCTAGCTTCCATAGCTACATTAGCCAACAATTTGATGTCTTGACTTCAATGCGACTGAATCTGTAGATGCGATTCTCTGGCAACCTAATCTTCTTTGCATCGCGATGCTCAGTGCTGTTGTTCAAGATGTTCATGCAGTTAGCGCTACATCATACAACAAACTGCAGGAACATCTCATAGTACACAAGGTTTCTCGCTAATCAATATTCAAGGCATTAACCTAGTACCGTGGCAAGCGACTGCGAAAAGAAAAAAAAATGGCTTGAAAAAAAATAGTAACGAACAAAAAACAGTTCGCCTTTCAAAAATCGCCCATTTGAGCCAAAATATCACAAATTCCACAAAACAAATTTTGTTCTGTCAAGACGACGCGGCATATAGTTCAATAAAGTGACCTTAGGGTACGGAGCTCACGTAATCCTAAAGACAAATAGTAAAATTTACAAAAGAAGGTTCTCTTTCTTTTTCGCGTTAGTCCATCAGTTGAATTTTAAAACACGAGTGAATTTCAATTTTCGTTT
Organism: Rhipicephalus microplus; assembly: GCF_013339725.1. Classification (NCBI taxonomy): domain Eukaryota; kingdom Metazoa; phylum Arthropoda; class Arachnida; order Ixodida; family Ixodidae; genus Rhipicephalus; species Rhipicephalus microplus. Next base: position 16,042 of record NW_023611810.1, on the reverse strand, counting down.
AGATATGTATATGTGTTTTGCGCCAATGACAACTCTAGACGCTGCTTTGTCCCACTGCACAAGAAACTGCCTGCAGCCGAAACATTGGTCTTTCCGACTGTCGCTTCGTTTATGCTGTAAAAAGACAGCCGGCTAGTTGCAGTGGTTGTGACAGGCAGAGCTCCCGTCGACTGCAATGAACCTCTGGCAATGCACGTCGATCGATCGAGTGAATAGTCGTGCAAGGTACCGCCAACAACAAGGTGGTGCAGCTTGAACAGTGTGTTTCACTAGGTAGTAAGAAAAAAAAAAGCCTTTTCTTCTTTGGGCGCTTTTGTCATCTGTGGATAAAAAAAACTACGTGGATAAGTTCGGATAGAATCGAGAGTTTTCCTACACCAATGTAAATGAGCTTCTTTTGTCCCTGCAGTCTTTAAAAAGACCGACTGGAGTACGGTTCATTGTTCCTACTATGTTTAGATTTTTCTAACAAGCGTGACATGTCATGTAAAAGTTACCGTCCGATTTAGTTCTCTGCAAGTTCGGCTGCAACCCTTGCCATTCAATAGCGTGTGGAAACATCTATAAATAGAAGTACTTTACTGTTTCTGATATAGGCATATAACCTTTAACTCGACATTATTTAACGGCGGTGTCCATCATGCTGCCAATGATCTATGACAGCCATAAATATTACGTTTAAAATATAAATTAACTATATATATATATATATATATATATATATATATATATATATATATATATATTATAGTGCGAGTAATGAAAAATATAAAAATGTACGAATCTAGCGCTTGTTTCTTTGTTAACCACGACGAAATCAAATATATATCATGGCGTAAACGTGGTGATAAGAAATAACCCCTTGGTTTGAATACGTTGTCATTGGTCATCGTGTTCGTGTTGCAGTTCAAGGAGCACGTCTGTTTTCTGCCGAGGTGTCTTACATAAAAGGGTTACCAAAGGAAAAAGACGTCATCAATAAAACTCGGCATCCATGACGTCAACAACTGCTGCCGAAACATACACCAGCCGACAGATGGACGGCTCACAACTTCTGTGCGAGGCCGGCCTTTTTCCTGAGCTCGTGCTCTGGATAACATTCCCGTCACGCTTCTGGTTTGCCATAAGCACGATGCATGCTGTCTTTTCTGAAGGGAATACGGGAATGAAGAAAAAGAGCTCACATCGTGCTTTGTAAGAGGGGAGCACGACAGGATGTTTTTTTTTTCTATTTCCTAGCTTGCTCTGTCACAGTCCGCGAAGCATTTTTTTTACGAAGGGGCCCCTTGTGAGTTTCTACGTCTGTCTAAGAAAGTTCTTGCCCAAATTTCACTGTCACCACGTAGATAGCGTCTCAGCGATGCAACAAATAAATGAGAACAATAGACGTGAAAGAAAACGCGGCGTTTTGCACCATTCTTGGTATATGAAGTGTATGCGTGGATGTGTTACTGAGCATAAAAGTCACCGAGTAGTTAGTACACTGTCTTCAATAAATTTTGACTCAATGTCTTCGTAGAAAGCGTTCGACCAAATATTAAAAATTATGGCTATGCAATACATAGTCACCCACGCCGTTCATCTGTTCGTCCATCCATGCATCTGGACATTCGTCCATGCATCTATGCATGTGTCCACTCATCTGTGCATTTATAAAGGATGGCTGCACGCACGGAAAGATATCCATACTATTGGATGGGTATCCGTCCGTGGAGCCCTGCATGCGTCTATTTGTCGGTGCATACGTCCACCTGTCAGTTCATCCATGCTTCCATTAATCTGTCCGTCTTTATACTAGTCAAAGACTTCAACGTAGACATTATGGACCTTAGGACCTATTGATTCTCTCACTCATCATCAGCCGCTTCTTGAAGATGCACTGAGTATTACAGCGAAAGCTGTTATGAGATCACAACTCGGGTCTCGCGAAGAGGATGCGATGGATGGATGGATGGATGGATGGATGGATGGATGAATGAATGAATGAATGAATGAATGAATGGATGGATGGATGGATGGATGGATGGATGGATGGATAGATGGATGGATGGATGGATGGATGGATGGATGGATGGATGGATGGATGGATGGACAGATGGACGGATGGACGACGGATGGACGGACGGACGGACGGACGGACGGCGGACGGATATGGCTGTGCATCTAGATCGGGCGGCGGCTCGCGCCACCAAGCCGTAATAGTGAAGGGTTTAATTTTCACTCGTGCCTTGACTTTAGCCACGAATCAGATAACCTCCTTCTAGTTAATTCTACCCTCTTAACTTCTATTTTGCCCTCCCTGTCCGTAAACCCCAGTGCTTTGAAAAACTCTGCGCCATCATCCTGAACTCTAGGGTGAAGCCCGTTAAAAACATTATCAAGTGTTCAGCAGTTTCTTCCTTCTCTCCACACGCACTGCATACCGTGTCTACCCCTTTGTATTTGGCCCGATATGTCTTGGTTCGCTAAACTCCCGTCCTGGCCTCAAACAGTAGAGAACTACCCCGAGTATTGTCATAGATCCTTTCCTTGGCAATTTCCTGCTGAATAGTTCAATAGATCTCTAGTACGGACTTCTAAATCATGTCAATTCTCCACATATCGGTCTTAGCTTCCTTCACCTTCTTCTTAACTGATAATTCTTTTTGGTTTGGCCACCTGCTGTTTTCTGAGTATTTACCAGTCAACTTCCTGGTTCGCTTCCTCCATTTTGTATCGACATTCTTCATGTACAAGTAGCTGAAAACCTTCCAAGCCCAACGCTCTTCCCCCATTTCTCTCAATCGCTTCTCAAATTTTATCTTGCTGCTAGCTTCCCTGCCCTCAAATGATGTCCATCCCATATCATCTTGTATTTCCTGATTTGGTGTATTCCCGTGAGCTCCTAAGGCAAGCCTACCTATTCCACGTTGCTTAATTTCTAATCTTGCTTGAACTTCTAATCTCATGCACAAGACCGCATTGCCAAACGTCAGACCCGGAACCACGACCCCTTTCCATATTCCTCTCACAACATCATACCTATTGTGATTCCACAGTGCCCTGTTGTTCATTACCGCTACATTCCTGTTACCTTTAGTCGACATGTATATTTTGTGTTTCCTTAGGTACTCGGCCCCATTGCTTATTCATACGCCTAGATATTTGTATTTATCTGTTATCTCTAGCAGTGACCTCCTGTATTCTTAGCTCACTATCTTCATTGTCATTAAAAATCATGACTGCTGATTTTTCCTTACTGAATCTGAAATCTAGCCTATCTCCCTCATTGCCACAGATGTCCACAAATCTCTGCAAATATTCCTTGTTGTGGGCCATTAGCGCTATATCATATGCGTACATCAATGCTGGTAGTGCCTGTTCAATGAGTTTTCCTTGTATGACGAAAGAGAGGTTGAAGCCCAGTCCACTTACCTCCAAATTGGCCTCTAATCCCTGTAGGTACATCATGAATAATAAGGGAAGTGATTCTTTCACAGAACGCTTGTGCCCGTGTCTCACTATTTTCAATTTGTTTTTCTGGAAATCCTGGGAGCTTCTGCTCACTCCTTTGCGGTGATGCTTCAGGACACATCTGAGAATGTTCCAGGCGTGCAACCGTCGTGCCGGGCTTCGTCGTCCAGAAAGCGTAACAACGCGTCGAGTGACACAGACAGCGAAGCGACCAATTTGTACTTGGACGGCTTTGAGTCATCGGAAGATGACTTCACGGTCGTCATAAATCGATCTACAAAACGAAGACTGCTGCGGACGGCATCGTCGGCAAGTGTTTCCACCGTTAAGACTGCACCACAGCGGTGGCCGCACACCATGCTGTTTATGCCCGAAGACCCTGCATCTAACTTGCGACTCCTCAACAGGCAAGTTCTTTCTGTGCTTCTCGAGGAAACCACGCCGAATGAGATCAAAGGCTTGAGGATCAATGCACGGAAGAATGTCCTTGCTGTAGACGGTATGCACCGTAGCGCCCTACAAAGCCTTCGGCACAGAACAGAAATCGGCAATGTGAAAGTTCGGCCAATGGTCGCCACAGGTTGTAATGGCACTGTAGGCGTCATTTATGATGTGGATCTTTCTATCCCAGCTAGTGACCTACCAATACTAATAAAGCAAGCGACAGAAGGCACCGGCGTCACGCACATTACCAGATTCGGCAACTCACGCTGCTTGAGGCTTGTGTTCGAGGGAGACAGCCTTCCCTCGTGTGTCAAAGTTGGCCATGTTCACCACTCAGTGCGTCCATACATACCGAAGCCACTGCAATGCTACAAGTGCTTCAAGATGGGATACGTAAAAGGTGTCTGGGAGAACAAAGTTGTGTGTCTGCGGTGCGCTGAGTCTCACTCAAAAGACGCCTGTGGTGCCACCGTGTTACGAAGTCCAAACTGCCACGGCGCTCACGAGGCCTCATCCAAAGATTGCCCGCGGGTGCGAAACGAGCACGCGGTACTCAGGCGTATGGTGCGGGACAATTCAACGCACAGGGAAGCAGCCGCTACACTACGCCAACGACGGCGTCGTGGGCGAAGACAATCACGAAAAAACTGCTCTACCGATAGAGAGATGTCATTTTCTATCAAAGAGGCTGACCCACAAACACCGAGCTCACTGAAGACGGATACTGCCAAACAGAAGAAAGGGACAGCAGTCGCACCTTCCGAACAGTGGCCCTCACTTCCACGAAGTCAACCTACTTCGGAGCGGCATCAAATCCCGCCGCCCTTAACGACCCCTCAAACCAGTGATGCGATGAATGGAGATCAAGTGATAAGCTTGCTGCAATAGCTGATGAGTACCATGCGTGTCCTACAGAGTAATATGAAGATTTCGGCTGCGCAGACCGCACTGCATGTGCTGGACACCCTGAGTTCGGTGCTTGCAGCTCTAAGGTAAAGCCATGGCCAGCGAGGCATCGTCGTTTCCAGTGAAAGTCAAGAATGCATCTGTCTTTCAGTGGAACGCCAGAGCACTGAAGTCGCGCATGTCTGACTTTAGACAGTTTGTATTTGTGAACCGCTTCCTCATTATCGTGATTTGTGAACCCAACCTGTCTGCTTCAATCAAGCTGTCAGGTTATGAGTGCTTTATGTCCTTCACTCACAGAGACTGTAGCAAAGTTATTGTATTCATGTGCTATGACCTCACTTACGTTCACCACAGAGTCTCGCCTGATGAAGGGAATCTACGTGTGCCTTACTGTGATGAAGGATATGGTTGGTTTCACGATTATCAGGGAGCTTATCTTCATCAAGCCGCCTTGACAGCGAGCGCTTACGCGGTATTCTGACATCGACTCCAAGGCCATGGGTGATCACTGGCGACTTCAATGCCCACCATTTCCTATGGAGAAGCGCCAGGGTCAACTCTAGAGGAGGAAAATTGGTGTCCTTAACCTCGGAGTACGAACTTTGCGTTTGTAACGATGGAAGCCCTACATATTTACGCGGATCAGCCTATAGCAGCTGCCTGAACATTAAATTGGTTTCTCGCTCAGTTACCAGGAAAGTGCACTGGTTTTCGGATCTGGAAACGTGGGGCAGTGACCATATACCAACTTACCTGTGTATAGAAGGTTTTACCAGCTTCAGGTCCTCAAGAGGCCTCAAATACACCGATTGGCCGAAATTCAAAATGTTAATGGAAGACTGCTGTACCGACGGCTCATCATATAACCTAGAGTACTCGATAAAGGATGTCCTGCAGAATACCACGTAATCACTGTTGACTAGTTACAATCGCACCAATTTCGACATCGAGCTTGAGAAATTTCGCGCAATATGCCGTCGTGCAGAACGAAGGTACCGACGGACAAAGTGCATGGACGATTTGAGGCTGGCTAGACGCATTCAAAAGAAAATGCAGCGGCGCATGGATAAACTGACTAGGCGACGTTGTACATTCTTTTGCGAGTCGTCGGATCCACGAAAGCCTCTATCACTGATATGGCGAACTGTCCGGGGTCTTAGCACAGCCTTGGGTCAGCGACACCCGTTTACATCTCTGGCACTTCACCTTCGATGCAGAGAGTTGACGTCACAGAATTTTTCTGTGGAAGAATTGCCGGTGATTCCAATTTCACAGTATCAAGATTGGGAACAATTGACAACCCACCGCCCTCACGTGATCCCCGTATGGAATGCCAGTTTTCTATGGATGAGCTAGAGGCGGCACTGGCACTGTGCAGACGTTCTTCAGCACCCGGACCTGACGGCATTACCTATCGCGCCCTTTGTAATCTTCGAGACGAAGCTCGGAAGGCACTCTTATGCCTATACAACGACTCCTGGCAGACTGGTACGGTTCCCCAGGCATGGAAGTCAAGTCGCCTCATTCCACTTCTAAAGGCTGGTAAATCTCCTTTGGATATTGCCTCATACCATCCTATCGCGCTTGCCAGCGGTGTGGGAAAAACGATGGAACGAATGATTCTAACACGAATGGAGTGGTATTTAGAGCACTACGAAATCTACCCAGTATCCATGACCGGATTCAGGCGCGGCAATTCGTCAATCGACAACGTTGTTGATCTGGTGACATATGTTCAACACCAGAAAGCATGTAAGAGACTGTGCGCCGCCCTGTTTCTAGACGTTAAGGGGGCTTACGACAATGTCACCCATGAAGCCATCCTTAGTGCTTTGGAAACAGTAGGTCTTGTTGGCAAGATATATATGTGGGTGAACAGCTACTTACAGCTGAGATCATTTTACGTGATGACAGCGAATAGCCCAACACCTGATTATTACAGCAGCCGAGGAGTTCCTCAGGGAGGAGTGCTAAGCCCTACTCTTTTCAACCTAACTCTCATTGGGCTAGTCGAGCAGCTACTTAGCACTGTAGAACTTTCTGTCTACGCTGATGACATCTGCATTTGTACATCAAGTGTGACAAGGCCTCAGCTTTGCGCCAGCCTTCAGAAGGCTGCTAGAATGACGTCATGCTACCTTAGGAAACAAGGCTTCGAAGTGTCCTGCAGAAAATGTGCAGTGGTAGTGTTCACGCGGAAACCAATGTCTGTTTACAGCATATTGATTAATGAGGAATACATATCGTTCTGCGGAAGCCACAGGTTCTTGGGAGTCATGATAGACAGAAACCTGTCGTGGACCCCACACGTGAACTATGTGAAGAAGCGGCTGATCGCAACATGCCACATGTTCAAATTCCTTGCAGGAAAGAATTGGAGAGTGCCCATACCATCCATGCTACAACTGTACAGAGTGCTGTTTATTGGATTCTTACGGTACAGCTTAGGTGCAATATCTAACACCGGCAAGACCAACCTGCGCGCAATTTAGAGCATTCAAGCCCAAGCACTTAAGATATGCCTTGGATTACCCCGCAGTGCTTCAACGGCTGAAACCATTGCCATCGCTCAAGATCACTCGATAAAGACGCATATTATTACCAAGACAATGCGCATGAACCTCAGGCATTATGCCAGGACCCCTTCTCACCACCTGGCGAGCCTAGCTGCTGAAAGGTCCCGCACGACATACGGCACTACTGTCTACAAGCATCGTTCATCATTTACTGAGACGTACGCACCTGCATCAAAGCCACTGCTTCCTCCTTGGAGCTTGAGCCGGCCGCGAGTTCACTTAATGATTCCAGGAATGAGGCGAAAATCAGACTGACAGACACATGCCCTGAAACAACTGAGTCTATTCCTACTGGAACAAAACTACAGTAACCACGTCCACATTTACACGGATGGCTCTACTACGCTGTCTACTTCAGGTAGAGCAGTGGTTATACCACCACAAGGGGTAACTCGGTGTTTTAAGATTTGACATGGGACAACGTCAACGACGGCAGAATTAGAGTCTCTGTGCAGTGCACTGGAACTCATCAATTCAGAAGAAAGACCAGGTAAATGGGCTGTGTTTTCTGACTCAAAACGAGCGTTACAGTGCCTGATATCAGTTCTCCGACGTGGATGCCATGACCAGTTGACCTACCAAACCGTGACACTTCACCACCTTTTAATACAAAAAGGCCACGACATCGTCTTTCAGTGGTAACCTGGGCATTGGGGTATAGGATGCAATGATTCTGCAGACCATGCTGCTCACACGTCACATAAAGAAGCAAACAGCGGTCCGATTCCCCTTTCAAGAGCGGATGCGGCGAGGCAGATTCGTCAACTGGCCCGCATTCTCACACTGACTGAGTGGAACACACCAAGCATACGACGTACAAGACTGCACGAGCTCGACCCTTCACTACACCTCCGGCCTCCACCCGGCCTACATCGGCGTGCAGCTTCGCTTCTTTATCGCCTTTGGCTGAGAGTTGCTTCACGAAAGCTTATACCACGTTAATTGGAATTACTGACAGTGCAGCGTGCGATGTTTGCGGCACCGACGAAAATATCGAACACCTGCTGTGCCATTGTCCTCGATTTGCCTCAGATAGACAAGTACTTGCTGACGCAATGCGATGACTGGATGATCGGCCTCTTTCTGTGCAGGTGCTATTACAGCAACGTCCACATGCCTCGACAGCCCACGAGGCAGTGAAATCCCTGCTGTGTTTTCTGAGAAAGACAGGCTTGTGTGAACGCCTCTGACATGCGGTAGAGTTCTACACGCTGCAGTGAAATCACTGTCAGTCTCTCCCCACCTTTTTTTCTTTTCCCTTTCTTCCCTCTTTCTCGTCTTTCTTGTCCCCTTCCCTAATCCCCCAGTGTAGGGTAGCCAACCGGATGTCTTTCTGGTTAACCTCCCTGCGTTCTCCCTTTTGCTGCTTCCTCTTTCCTTCCATGAATAATAAAGGTGACAGAGGACACCCCTGCCTAAGCCCCCGTTTTACCTCTGCAGGCTTGGATACCTGTTTTTACCACTTTATAATTACCTTATTACCTTTATAGATTTCCCTTAAAAGATTAGGGACTACATCTTCCACGGCTAGTGTGTCCAGTATTCCCCACAATTCCTCTTGAACCACGCTATCGTACGCTTCCTTGATATCCAAAAATGCTAGCCACACGGGCCTGTGTTCTTTTTATGCTATTTCGATGCACTGCGTCAGTGAGAACAGATGGTCTTCCGACCTCCTGTGTTTCCGAAACCCATTTTGCAGTTCCCCCAGCACCCCCTAATCCTCAATCCATGCCTGCAGTCTTTCCTTTGTAATCTGAATCGCCATCCTGTAGACCACTGATGTCACTGTTATAGGACGGTATTTCTTAATGTCAGCTTGTCCCCCTTCCCTTTATAGATCATGCTCATCCTGCTAGGTTTCCATTCATCAGGAACTTCTCCATCGATTATTATTTTGCTCACTGCCTCTCTCAAAGCCTGCTTAGACTTCGGACGTAATATCTTTATCAGCATAATCGGAATGCCATCTGGGCCTGTTGATGTACTACTAGGAACCCTTTTATCCGCCCTTTCGCACACTTGTTGTGAAAATGGAGCCATTGCGCCACTTGAGTCATCCTTGTCTATTGTGTGCATAAAGCACTTTTTTGTTGAAATTTTTCTGTCACCCTTGTTCTTATATATTCAATAGCTTCGTCCCCTTCTAGCCAAGCACCTTGAGCTGTAGTTATAAACCTCTGCTCTAGGCTCGTCTCATTTCTTAGGGAGTTTAGATGGTTCCAAAATTTCTCAGCTGCCTTTCTATCTTTTTATGTACTTCTGCCAGCCACTGAGCTCCCTTTCTTCTAATCTTTTCATTGATCAGAAGGGTTGCATCCCTTCTACAGCTCAGAAAGGTTTCCCATTTTCTTTCAACATCATCTGTCGGTTCACCCCGCTGCTTAGCATGTCTGTGTTCCCTAGAGCTTCCTGACGTTTTGCTATGGCTCTCTTAACTTCCTCATCCTATCAACTTTTGGGTTTGTGTCTTCTTTTCCGGGGTGACTTGTCACGCGTCTTAGCAAGCTCTAGCTCAAACAGTATAGTAGATTCGTGTATGTCCACACTGTTTTATTATCCTCAGTGATTACTTTCTCAATTTTTTCAGTGGCTATTTCAATTTGCCTTTCTGAATAAAAATTTTCCTGTAGTTGCTCATCTTGTCTCCTTTCCACTTACACTGCTCTTCCAAAACTTAGCTTGATACGTTTGTGATCACTACCCAGACTTCTCTAGCCACCTCCATCTATGTGCATTCCCCTGAGCTTATCATACATCCTATGTGACATCAGTGCGTAATCTATGGTCGACTGCAGCCTTCCTACCTCCCATGTTATTTGCTCTTCACACTTCTCGGTACTGTTGCAAATTATGAAATCAGGCCTTTCACACATATCTATGATCATTTTGCGCTGTAGGGTCGGTATACCCATCTATACCTTCTATGTGGGCATTCATATCTCCTAGTATAATTATCTCGCACTCTCCTCCTAACTCCTGAATGTCGTTTGATATACACTCTACCATTGCCTGGTTTGACTCTCTGGCCTTTGGTGCCGTCCACAAGTACACGAAACCAAGGAGTGTCATTTGCCCTGCCACTTTCATTTCAGCCATAAATGTTCCTTGCACTCCTGCTTGACCATTTGCCAGTCTGTACTTTTATGAATGAATGCCCCAATACCACCTCCCTTTCTGCTGCCTTCTGTTCTATTACAATATTCCCACGCGTAGTCCGCATTGTTAGGAGGTTGTTCCATGTCCCTGAGATGTGTTTCTACAAAATCGTATACCATCGGCCTCTCCTCCCTTAGCTGCTTCTTCTATATCTTCCCACTTCAACCTGTTCCTACCACCCTAGCATTTTCCTTCAGCCTGTTCCTACCACTACCACTACCACCACCGGTGTCCGTTACCACTTCGCGCGAAATTAGAAAGAAAAAAAACATAGTACCAATGACACAGTGGGGCTTGAACGTGGGTCCGATGGGTGCCAGCCCAGCATTCTATCACTGAACGACGCCGGTGCTTGGGTATTGTTGGCGAACTTGCCTTACCCCCGTATTCTAGAACCTGCCTTCACTCAACGCTTCACGTTCACTTGAGAAAGCCGATGGAAGCGCCATCTCTAGGTATGGCAAGTCACTGCATATTAGCAATAGTCTGTTGCAATTCTTGAGCAGCGCAGCGTCATTTTCAGCCGAGCGGTGGCACAGTGCTCAACTCTGTCAAGTGAAGGGTGAAAGCCGAGTCGAGGAGCGTTTGTGAATACGGTGGTTAGGCAGGCTTGATGTCGGGAAAACAATCACGTTAATACGGCTTATAAAGCATTTCAAAACAGCGAAAGAACAACCAGTGCATCGTCAATGCAAATAGCGTACGAGTGGTCGTCTAATGCTCCAACCCACTACAAAAGCTCCTTCAACAAAGAAAGCTGATATGAGATCAAAACTCGGGTCACGCAAAGTTGTCCGCCGCCACCTGCCGCCGCTTCTGCTGGTGTCCGTAACGGCATCGCACGAAACAAAAAAATATTGGCACCAACGACACAGTGGGGCATGAACTCGGGTCCGCTGGATGCCAGCCCAATATTCTCCCCCTGAGCTGCGCCTGTGCTTGGGACCTTTATGGCGAAAGCTCTTCTGAGATCACAATTCGGGTCACGCACAGTTTTCTGCAGGCACCGCCGGTGTCCGTAACCAGCGTACTCGGATTCAAGCCCCTCTGTGTTTTTGGTGCTACATTTACCAACAAGCCACAAGCACCGGCGTAGCTAAGTGGTAGATTACTGGGCTGGCACCAAGCGGACTCGGATTCAAGCCCCACTGTGTCTTCGGTGCTAAATTTGCCAACAAGCCACAAGCACGCGTGTGTAGCTCAGTGGTAGAATACTGGGCTGGCACCAAGCGGACTCGGATTCAAGTCCAACTTTGTCTTTGGTGCTAAATTTGCCAACAAGCCACAAGCACCGGCGTAGCTCAGAGGTAGAATACTGGGCTGGCACCAAGCGGACTCGGATTCAAGCCCCACTGTGTCTTTGGCGATAAATTTGCCAACAAGCCGCAAGCACCGGCGTAGTTCAGTGGTAGAATACTGGGCTGGCAGCAAGCGGACTCGGATTCAAGCCCCACTGTGTCTTTGGTGATACATTTGCCAACAGGCCACAAGCACCGGCGTAGCTCAGTGGTAGAATACTGGGCTGGCAGCAAGCGGACTCGGATTCAAGCCCCACTGTGTCTTTGGTGCTAAATTTGCCAACAAGCCACAAGCACCGGCGTAGCTCAGTGGTAGAATACTTGGCTGGCAGCAAGCGGACTCGGATTCAAGCCCGACTGTGTCTTTGGTGCTAAATTTGCCAACAAGCCACACGCACCGGCGTAGCTCAGTGGTAGAACACTAAGCTGGCACGAAGCGGACTCGGATTCAAGCCCCACTGTGTCTTTGCTGCTAAATTTGCCAACAAGCCACAAGCACCGGTGTAGCTAGCTCAGTGGTAGAATACTGGGCTGGCATTCAGCAGACCCTGGTTTTGAGCCTGACTGTTTTTGGTGCTAGTTTTTTATCTAATTACGCGATGTGGTTACGGACACCAGTGGCAGTGGCGGCGGCGGCGGACAACTGTGCGTGACCGGAGTTGTGATCTTATAACAGCTTTCGCTGTAAAACACTTGGGGACCCTTAAGCTTCTCCTTTAGGAATCGAATGTGACACCGTTATGCTTTTCCTAGTGCGCCCTTCAAATACTTATTGTTTGAAAGTTTTCCTGCTTGCTATGCACCCACTACATTGCCTTAAGTGTGCAGTAACGTGTTCCTTTTGTAGTGGGTGATTAGCCTTAAAAGTTTAAAGCATTTATTATAATCTAATGTTATGATGCCTGATGTCAATGTACGCTTGTACTACGTATCAGTACGGCTCTATTTAGTGTTGTGTTGCGAACCCTGCATACAGGACGCGCGTGTTTGTTAAAACCTGAACGTTACTTTTGACCGCATTTCTAAGAAGTTATTTGCACCGTATTCACAAGGAGAGGCACAGCTGTGAAATAGAACACCCGTTTGCCACCGAAACGACTCGGGTTCGATGCCCACTCAGACCCGGAGTTTTTTATTATTTATTTGCAACTTTCTCAATTTTTCGGTCGCGCAAAGATGATGATTTTTCGCTCACCGACGTCAACACCAACGCCGACGACTAAATTACTGCGAAACGACCTCTTCAAAGCTATCGGGTTAAAAGCAGTTACGAAACCTCACGTGGCTCTGTGGCAGAACACTTGGTTGCCACGGAGAATGGTGGAATCCGATTCCTGTTGGGACCCTGACATTTTTTCTTTGAAATCGGCTGGTCAACGCTGCTGATTTCACCTTTGTGTCAACGTTCACGCTTCAAAATTACCCATGTGTGTTCTCGCCATTCCTAGGTAGATGTAAAATGTCAATCAGCTGTGGCACATACAAGTATACCAGTGGCACATACTTGCCCACGAGTATATGCCACTGTATGGCGGAAAGTGTTTGGCGATGTACTAGCCGGTATTGTTACCTTATACGTGTCTTCAGCAGCGCTTCATATCCGTCAATTCATTCTACCCTCTAATACTAATCATGGTTCACACTAAGAGGGTGATTTGAGAGCACCCAGACGTAGGCGGCAGGATAGATAGATAGATAGATAGATGAAAGCTAGAAGATATAGATAGATAGATAGATATATAGATAGATAGATAGATAGATAGATAGATAGATAGATAGATAGATAGATAGATAGATAGATAGATAGATAGAAAGATAGATAGATAGATAGATAGTAGATAGATAGATAGATAGATAGATAGATAGATAGATAGATAGATAGATAGATAGATAGATAGATAGACACGAAAACTGCTTGCAGTACGCGCGGCTTTCAGTTCTCGAACCACATGATTAATCTGCCTTCTGAGCTTGCGAAAAAAGGTAAAAGAATAAAACGAGATGGTTTTCTTCTTGCTCTTGTCGACTTTAATATTACTCTTCTTCATTCTCCATTACGAACAGGAAGTTGCGCACTGCGCGCCTTCTTTCGTAATTTCTTCTCTCGTGGCGGCTCTATTTCTGCCACAGCCCCTCGTCTTCGGACCGCTGCTCTCTCTGTTTGCACTAGGCTTCGCGGCTGTTTTGATGTCGCTGGCGCCGCTCGATTTCACATCAGTTTTTGATCAAAGTCTTCACTGGTTGTTATTTGGTCGCCACGTTGGCTTGAAGGCGAGATCATTTTTTTTCAGACTCTTCAATGGTGAAAAAGAACATGAAACGAAAAGAAGATCGATGCAGCAGGAGGATCAAAGATCCCCCTGCGGCAGTGTCTTCGGGCTAAGCGGGGTAATCATTTCATAAAGAATAAAAATACCACCGTACTTTTGTCTTCCCATTGATCTCACCAACACTTTCTTCCCCAGGCATATAAGACAGAGAAAGAAAATAAGGAGCGGACGAATGCGAATTTCGTGTTGCGGCTCAGCTCTCGCGAGTCATCGACGAGCCATTGATGATTGCGTCACTGGAAATACTTCCTCAATCACTGCTCTTTGCCACGGCCCCCCAACTTCTGAATCTCCACTCAGCGTCGATTTATGTAACCCCCAGCAAAACTCATCATTTGCATCAATAAACCATGAAAATTCTGTACTGGCATACTAATGTTTGTTAAAAAAGGTATTTGTAAACCCAAAGTTCATGGGAAAACGCATAGCGTCAGCAATAACACAGTGATGACCAGCGTTAACCTCCTCAATACGCACATGAGGCATTCTTTTCTGAAGAAATTCTCCTCAAAAGCGAGGGGCTTCATACCGTGGGTTTCATGAGCAAAAGCCATGATGTCATTATAACACATGCACTAGTGGGTGATTCCGGAATAATTTAGCCCTGCTAAAATGTTCTATTTGCATGGGTAAAACAAATACATTAGTGTTTTCTGCATTTACCCGCTGTTAAAATGCGGCTGCCATGATCGGCAGTCGAACCAGCGTCCTTTAGCTTAGCCGACCAATGCGTTACCTGCACAGGGTTGTTGTCATGGCTTCAACAGAATTAAGAAAGTAAATTATAAGTTCATATATTATAATATAATAATAATAAAAATAATAATATTTTATGGCATTTTCAAAAAGCACCACATAAACACATAACTGCGCTGCAAAAGCCTCATAACGTTTAAAGGGCAGACTCGACAGATAGCAGACCACATAGATGCAGACACTTTTTTTTCGCGTGTCCGTTTCCCAGCTGTTTCCCAGCAATGTAAACTGCTGTTGCTGTTCCCCAGCTGCACAAACAGGAATATACATAGCTCTTCGTGAATCTTGGAGAATTAATTGGTCTTAAACCAGTTTTTAATTGTCCTTACTGCGATAGTTTTCAGTTGCCAGACTTTTGTTTATACTTTGTGCAGTCTATTAATCCACATGACCCAATTTTTCGTTGAGATAATTGGCCTATTAAGGATAAATGTTCTCTTACATAAACAATAAGTCTCTCTGCATTCACATAAGACCACTAGAAGCGCCCTCTTACTCGGTCGATTATATTGATTTACCCTCCACTTCTTTACCTCTCTTGCTCTCCAATAAAATATTTCTCTCTCTCTCTCTCCTCCTTTTTTTCTCTGAAGCTCTGTGTACCTCACGTGGTGTGGGTAACCTTTAAGATTGTTTCACCTCGAACAAACGACGATCTCATGAACTACTGTCGGCATGCGTCTTGATCGCGCCACGCACTTTAGTGATCTTGACGCAGACAACGTCACATCTAGTATGACACCTCTTTTAATCTTAATTTACAGGTCATGTGACTTTCTTATCTTGGCCATTCGTGTTGACGCCGACATCACCACCCGGGTCTCTCTACACGTTTAATACAGCCTCTTGATTACACCTGATTACTTCCACTGCGCTCAATTAGTTCCAAATTACTCTACATCACTTACCCACATCGTGGTTCTACTGTAACCATTAGGTAGCTTGCGTGACTTACCACATTTTTGTACCACTTAGTTCGAGCCTACCATCATGCTGCCGGCCCCGCACCACGGGGTTTGGTACCACGAGGCTGTCATCCACCGAAACACTGAAATTTGATACTTTACTTTCCATGCTCCGAGCATTACATTTGTGAGGGAGAACACCATTTCACTGG